>JAHWXV010233642.1:0-12106 GCA_024586415.1 Phrixothrix hirtus | reverse complement strand
AAAATGGCGTCAACCGGTGGTGGTGTTTCTACGCTGGCTACATAAATTTACAACAGTTTGAATGGGAGGGGCGTTTCCTTAGTATTCTTTATTCGTAGATTTGATCAATGATTTGACTAGGATTTTGAATAGTAGTTCGTACAGTTTTAGGGATGATGTCATCGGAAAAGATTCGTGATTTCTACTATACTGCAAATTAACCTGTCAAATATAGGCATTGCATAAATGTTTCTCATTTTATTTTTTTGAGGATGATGTTGCTTATATACTCATTTTTTACATTCTCTTACCTATATTGTCTATTTGGGTATGTTACTTTCCTGACACGCCCTCATAAGAATTTTGTTAAAATCGAATGACTGGAAATGCCACTTTATTCTTGTGATTTTTAGGTTTCTTGCGACTTTCTCGAAAACGGCTTTAACGATTGTTTTAAAACTTGCCAGGTTTATTACGATTATAATGCTCCTTTAGGTGAACTATCCAGTTTCTCTGAGAAAATTCGTTGAAGCGAGTTATCGAGGGAAATCTCCGAAGTTAAGCAGTGTTTCGTGTGGCAAGTTAATTTGATCGGTGATCGTTGCGAAAGTGAATTTAAATTAATATTTTAATGATTTATGTGTATTATTTGCATACCTACTTACTTACTATTCAAATGTATACATTGTTTTTGCTCTAAATTAATCTTAATACATGTATATAGGAAATTATAAATGGATGAAATATATATGTTTTTAAGTTGATTTTAGAGTTTTCAATGTAGGTGTACATAATACACTGTTTGTTTACGAAAACGTCAGCAAAATTTATTATATTTCTTTTCAAAAATTATTTGAATACGTAAGCGGATTATTTGCCACAAGTGAGAGTGAGTTACCTACCGTTAGCAAATTTATTTTAAATACACCCTGTATAAGATCGATGTAATCAATTTTAAATTTACATTATCAATCGGATAAATATCAAGATGAGAATCGGGTCCCTTGTCCAATCCAAAAAGTAATTAGTACATAAAACGATTTTTGCTCGCAAATTGCTGTGACTAATCTTAAACTTGTTTAAATCGGAACCGGCAAAATAACTCATTAATTAAAACTAGGGCACTTCTTTGTTAGTAGTTCAGTTATTTCCTAACTACTGAGATAATAAGAATAGAAAGCCTAACAATGGCACAAGTGGATATTGTCACGTGGCTACGTGTTTGTTCTGCTAACGAGGCAGCAAGAGCTTTTCAAAACGGTAAGTAACGCTGATTCAAGTGCCATTGTTCATGATATAATCCCCCAGTATCAGTCACTGAGTTAACTGAAGATTTATGGTACGTCTTACTAAAATAATTTTACGCCACGCCTTGTGTATTATATTTCAAAATTCGGGCGCTATTAAGGTGCATGATTTGTTATATCGGCCTGCTTTAAAATGTATCAACAAGCAGGGTTCGAAAAATATGAGAATTCATTAATCAAGTCTGTACAAATAATGTATTTAAAAAGTATTGAGTTGTCAAAGAAAAAGTAAAGGCTAATTAAAAACCTTGATGTGAATAGTGGGTGGCGAGTATTGTATATGTGATTCTAACCGCCCTTTGTGGTTTTTGACTCAGAGAGCACGCGGCCTCTGTCAACACGGTTTATATGAAACACTTCAAAGGCCACCGATTCTATCTCATAGTCACACGACCTGTCTATATTAACTTTTCCACGAAGCGCTTTCTTTATTTTGCTTACCTACACGCTATTACCGAGATGTTTTATAATCTGCGTCAAAAGAATGTCTGAAAAGCTTTCCGATTTTTAAAAATAACTATTTTGATGTCTACATTTGTTTACATATATTTGGATTAGCTTTTTGGTAATTGTTTTAGACGTACTTAGTTTACATTTTTATTTTTAGGTCACCCCATTAACTTTTATTATCCATATAAATTTAAATAATCCGATCATGTAAATTAAAAATTAAACATGAACATTTCGAATGATCAGGTTTTTTCATTCAATTTCTGAAAACATTTCACGCCTCAGTTTTACATTCAATAGGCAGTCTTTAGTTATAATTACATCCTTGTTAATTGGAATGCAAAAAAAATGCTTTTGAATCATCGGTCCTTTACAATTTACCAATATACTTTATAAAACAGTAAATGAATTATTATGTAAATAGTATGCTAATAAATACACAGCACCGTGCTACTACTTGATTGCGAGTTTAAATACCGTAAATATAATTACATAATTATTCATAATTCATTAGGTAATTAAATTATATTGCCATTTTCTAATTGTTGCATCGCCTACAATTAAAGAACCGATTTAGTTAATATAAATTATTTTCACACTAACCGTCGCTTGAGAATCAATATACAGGGTGATTTTTAAATCCACCGACAAACTTTGATATGCGGGGATAGTTCTAAATCAAGAGAAAAAAATTCTTTTTAAAAATTCCTTGCCGTCTCCAAAAAAAGCCGTTAGCAAAATGATACAAGCCTATCTGCGCACCGCCTGCAATAAGGCAACAACTGAATATGGGGTTTTAAGTAAATGAACTATAAAATATAACACAGTTTTAGTCATTCTAAAATGCAGCTTGTACACAAACCGGGGATATTAATTGCATTAAAGCGTCGCGTTCGATACAAATATGTTCTGCATTGTTAAATTATCAGAATTTGTGTCTTATTAATCGCTGTTAGTGTCCATAGTTTTTGCTACCAAAATTTTCAGTTTAATTGTAAGTTTGTTTAAATAATGGATGTAATAACTTAACCGAAATGACAGAAATTGTTTTAATTTACGGTAAAGTATTTTGAACGCTTCTTGTGAAAAAGTGAGTGTTCCTCTATTTTTTTATGAATTGTAAATAAGGAAATATCAAATCTGGATTTCGTTTGTGGTATAAGTGAACGTGTTTAAAATTTTGTCTGCGCAAACTATGAACGATTAAAAATGTCGGTCATTGATATCAATTACTAATATTAAGATAGGTTAGTGTACACATAAAGTAAAATACCATTTTGTAATTTAATATTAAAATAACATGTTATTCATCTACTACACAGAGAATTTATTTGTATTCACGTTTTCCTGCAGTTTTCAAAAGTCAACATTTTCAATTTTTTCCACAACGTGTTCTATGTTATGGTATTTTCTTGTTAATGGACGATTAGGCCTCTATAGTACCGTGTTAAAGATTGACAGTGAATTTTTAAATTATCCTGCATATGAATAGTGTTCACACTACCGTGAATTATTTGCTCCGCAAATTTAAACCACGTGTAAACTCTGTTTCACACTTGTTAACACGATATCATAAGGAAACCTGAAAACCTCACGAAAACTCGTTGCCTGAGCGAGTTCGACTTGCTGCATTATACCAGTGTAGTGCACATTAGCAGTTTTGCTTTTATAAAAAAAGTACAATATTTTGTAGTTTTCCTAGTTTTTATACTACTTTTTATGAATAAAGAGTAGCTAATATGCACTCCACCCGTGCAGTCAGCAAGTCAAACTCGCTATAAGATATCTTGCAGAGCATCATTAGGAAACCAATCATGTTTTTTTACTACGATCCAACCAACCAACAAATATGGTAGCCAAATTCTGTGACCAGAGCTTTACACATTGTGGTATTGGCCTTTGAAAATAATTCGCAAAGTTAAACCGGAATTGGACGATGGATTATTATTGATTGTGTCCTGCGCCAAATAGTGATTCAACCGACACAAGATTTTAAAATTTGTATATTTTAATAGCGTTTAAATTTTATAAAGTAGAATTTCATAAACTTTAGGTTTAGAAAATATTTTAATGTAACACTTAGTGACAACTGAAATTTAAACAAGCTATAGTTATGATCATGAATTCGTCATGCAAATAGATACAGTAAAAAGATCAAGTTTAGTTTAAAATAACAGTCAGCGATTGGATTCTAAAAACAAGTTGGTAGGTTATCTTAACAACCTAACTACTAGTCGTCAGTTTCAATTATCTCGGGCTGTGAATGTGCTTTGAATTAGTGAAGTGTTGAGAAGTGTTTTAATTGCACCTCGTGCTGCTATAGTTAGCTCGAACTCAGATACTCTACCAGTTAGCAAATCCAGATGTCAATAATTGAGAAAAATATTTACTTTTAATAACTCAAATTAATAAGGGTTGATATGTAATACAAGTTATTATAAGTAATTTTGGATAGTAAGCACGTAAACTAACGCAACTTCGTGTTCCCAAAAAAATGTTGAAGTAAAATTTGTGAAGTCTACTATCTTCAACGCAAACTCAACAGTGCCAAATAAAGCAAATAGTACTACATTGAAAATTGAAGCGGCTTTTCCAGAATTCAATAAGAAAATTGACCCATCAATTCCAGCTAAAGAATTTTCTTCTCAGCAAGTAATTGATTGATACTTTGTCTAAGCATCCATCGAAAACGCGCATTGAACATAAACTTTAGTATCTTTGAATCGTAAGTTGTGTGCGTTCAAATTACATTTAATTTTTTTAATTGTTTTGATTGTTCAAATTTTATTTTAGATAAATTAATTTATATCGAATAAATTTTGTAATCCATAACTAACTTGAATCAGTTACACCTACTAAACTAACTATCTAGGTCAAATTTAAACAATTAAATAATGATTTGGAAATAAATGATTTTGTTTATTTATGAAATATTTTACCATAGAGTCTTGGATAATTATTTATTTATATGTCTTTGAGGGTATCACAATCTAAGTTAATAGTGCGTCAATTATTAGTGAACTGAATGTACAATTACAGCAAGAATACATATTTATGTTTTACATTCTAGTTCTAATGAGCTTGTAAAATCTTATAACTGACGATGTGCCTGATCCTAGGGTCAGAGAGTTGTTTAGAATTATAAAATTTTCTAAAAACTAAAATAAACAAATTTGCGTCTTAAGTCGGCATCGCTGAGTGCACACTTTTACTTGAAAAACTTTACAATTTGAATCTAACATACAGCAGTAAATGCACCTGTCTCGTCTTTGTTCAATAACCCGATGACGCGCACGTCTTAAGATTAAAAAAATGAGTAACAAGTAAAAAAAGTTGTCCCGACATAATTAACTTTTTTTTGCCAACAGCAAAATATCGGTGACGATAATTAACCATCTTCAATATTCACTAGATTTAGCCCCAGCTGAATTTTTTCTATTCCCAAGTTGAAAGCGGTACTGAAAGAGACGTGAAAACAAATTAGAGAATCTGTCAGCGATTTTGGCCTACATTTTAGTTCGAACCTATTCACTGCAATTTTATATTTTAGCTAAGATAATAATATCAAAGCGCCCTTTGCCATTTATTGTATGCCTATTGTATGTCTTTAGTTGTTCTATATTCATTCACTAAAAACTTAGCTTTAAATTAAAAATTATAATAACGATACGTCACTGCTTATTTTATATTATAAATTGCCACAATTAATATTTAATAGTTCTAATAAAACACAGCTTCCTGTTTTTTAAAATCAACACTTCTGACGTTCATCCGTACAAATAGACGTTATTTACGTCACTACAAGGTGATTCGATGAATGACCAACACCTGCTGGCCCGTTTGGGGATTACTTTGTGTTTAGTTACAAGTTAAATTTAGTACGAAAATGATATGCAATATAAAAATAAGAGTGTCAAAGTGAATGAGATTGGGAAAAAGTTAGTTCGCGACTTACCCTAATTTTAAAAGAATTAGTTTCTAATTTTAGTATCCACCAACCTTTGCATGCTATAGATTATACCGATGGAATTCTTCTTGAAGATTCTATAAATCGGACTCCCACGATGTGCATGATTAAATACCACAGAAATGTGGACCAAATTATCTAGTTATATAAGTTATCCTTTGTTGTTATTACTCTGGGTTGAACATCTTCGTAAAGAGAACTTTCTTGCTTTCTTAGATGCCACTACTCTTGTAATTCAAATTCCCAGGACTGCTTACGTTAATTTCGGATTCAGCTAAATAATTCCGCTCTAAAATACGATTTGGGATCCCGAGTAGGATTATTTATTGACGTTAATAGGTTGTATATTGCGGTTTTCAAAATTAAATTAGTTATGACATTATGTAAACCGTTTAGTTGTGTAAAGTAACCGTATCGTTGATTTGTTACGGCTTTTATTAAAAATGACCTCGCCACCGTAGTTTATCGACTTAAAAATAGCCATTCCTTGATTTTATATTTACTTTTACACATTCAACTGTTTAAAAGTAAACTATTTTATACATATTAACATTATTTTAATGTTGCATAGAAAAGGTGACAATTACGCAAACACAATGACGCAACACAGTACTGTGAGTTATGACTACTTGTTGATCTAAAACATGAATTTAGATGTCGTACATAGTATCAAATAAAAGTTAATGTTAAAAATTCGTATGTACGTAAAAAACAGATTCGCATAAAAGAACTTTAGGCCGTAAAAACTACATATATAAATTTTTTCTAACAAGTTGTGAACGAAATTATCTCGTACAAATTTTAAGGAAGAGAAAGAACCTAAAAGCGTAAAAATTTACATTTACAGTAAGTGTGGAAGTGGCATCCAATGCTATCAATGCAGGCTTGCGCTGTTCTGATACATCCACGTTCGTTGGTTTGATGTCTAAAAGATCCATGATCTCGTAAATGGTGAATGAACGGGTTAGGAACGCGGTTTTGATACAAACTACGGGTAACCTTTGCATTGCCCCGTACTTCATCAAAAATCAAGACATCGTCTGTTAATTCAATATTTCCTAGTCTATTCATGATTAACAGTCAACCGTGTTGAAATTATCTAACTACACGAACAACGCGTATTTATACTAATAATCATAATGCTAATAACAAACGCATGAACAAAAACCACAATCGTCTAAAAGTAAAATGCAAGAATTGAAAATATGGTCCAACACGACATGTTTCAATAAATTCAATCTAATATAACAGGACGAAACGCATTTTAACAGTAACCACCTATGGTTAAGTAGCATTATTATCGCATTTTTCGTTAGTAAGCATCACGTCACTGTTCTCAAGTTTGTTGTAGTTGTGAAGTTCATAACCAGACGTGATTAATGAAATTATTATTCAGGTTGTTACCTTCCAGCAATTCTCGACCTTATTCTATTGTAAAATTGAAGTCGACTAATTTTTTTATCAGAATTTTAGTTCAACTTTCTGACACTTTCGATAACACGTGTATATAATATACAGCTTTCATTATTGTCTTTTCCAATTTCTTTTTATTAAACAAATAAAAAATTTTTTGACGGAAACTGACCAAGGTGAAACAAGACTGCAACAATGATACGGCAAAGAAGAAATATTTTATTTCGAACTGTATATTCCACCCAGGGTCCCAAAAATTCTTTAAAACAACATTTCTCTAAACACAAAGTCTAATATGATCTATTAAACTACGACGTTTTCCCAAGGTATTGTTGTTCAAGACCCACAGGGTGGAATAAATATAAGCTACAATATTTAAGACGTAAATACCTTATATGGATAATTTCGACAAGTTTTTGCATACATATTTATCACAAGTACCAACCTGTTTAATCTACAATTATGAGTCGTAATTAAAATCACAAATTTCGCTTTCGTATATTTATGTAAGATCGAATTATGTCTCGCATGTACGCATTTCAATCGCTATAATGTAATGCTTTATCAGTTTTTACAATAACAGGTCAAATGTATTATTTTAATATCACTTAAATTTGATCTTTTCTTTATATTTAAATTTTATTACCAATTTTATAATAAAAAACCAAAAATCAAGGTTCACATAAACTATTATTTATGCTGACTAGTTTCGAAATTCTATTACACATTCATAATGACAAATGTTATAGGAAAGTTAATCAATAGAAAAATTAACACTATTTTCGGAGTGGGTGGTTAACTTGTTGTTGTTTAATCTTAAAGGACGCGGGTTCATACCCGGTTAAGGTCCGAAATGTTTTCAGCGAAAAATTTTAACGTGTCCTTTTCGCGGATACGGAAGTAAAAAATAGACCACGTGTCAATATAATATTTGGCACGTTGAAAATCCCTACTTATTGTTGGCGAAATGTTGGTGGCAATTGAAGCCAAGAGGTCTAAGGGCATTTCTGAATTATGACGTTTCGGCCACAAAAACGAATACACAATAATTATAGTTACAGAAATTGTTAAAAAAATTAAAAAAAGTTTAACACTTTAAATAACGCTACGTTCTTAACATATTAAATTACTATAATTATTATAACTATTTATATAATAGGTAAGTACAAAAATAGTGATCATATTGCAAATTAATCTATCAATTAATTTTTTTATCAGGTTTTTTATGACGGAAATGTAGTAAGATTTTCGAAATTAGTCAAGCATAAATAACAAATTACTTAAAACTTTGGTTTTTTGTTTCTAATTAATATTAATATTAATAGTTATTAATCAGAAATTATTTATAAATTAATTATTTAAAAAGGTTTTACATTGAAATTTTACTTTAAACATTTCTTTATTTACATAACTATGGAAATGGAAATGGTAATAATTTTAATATTATTTCTTTAGGATAAGAACCAGTTAGTTAATGAAATAATAACACGATATTCAATTAATTTTATTTGATAAATAGTATATTATATAACGAGTATGGAAAATGACATATATCAAACGAGGTGCCATTTGTCGCACGAGGCGTTAGTCGAGTACCAATTTCCAATGAAGTATGTACGATATTTTCCCACGACCACAAATTGTGATTACCTCAGAATCTATTTTATTAGTTGAAACACTTCTTTCCTACTTTTTAATTACAATAATTAAACTGCTTTCAAATATGACAATTTTTAAACAAAAAAGTCAGCCGTGATTTGTCAGTAAAGTGTAAAAAATTTCAAGACGACTTAATTGTTTGGAAACAATAACTTTCATATGTGGTCGTGGCAAAAATTATCTAAAATCATTTGATATTGTATGAGCCCATGAATATTTGCAATAGTTTTCTATGGCTGCTGTTTTTCTACAAAAAAAAATAATTTATGAAACCCTCACCATAATAATTCAAAGTACTCCGTGAAAACTAAAATAACAAATATTAGTGCGCTCACGAAATTGTAGTAAGTAGTCTTTGTCCTAAAGAAATTATAGCGAAATTATAGCCAACAGCGTATTAAGGTCGGTTGAGGCCCCATGCGCACATATGAACCAAACTTGATGTCATTGGGTGCCCTTCAGAAGTCTGCGCACAGCAGGAAGTTGTGAGGATTAACTCTAAACAAGCATCGCATGCGCCAAATAGACAAGTTACCGTCTATTAGCCAGATTACAAATATTCCAAGAACTATACAATTAAAACGTTGATCACTCGGCAGTGCAAATCCCCATATATATGTCTCAATGATCTGTGCCATCATTATTTGCAACATTTTTGAAAAAATCTTTCCCTCAGAAACCCCCAAAATAGTCAAATGAGTTTAAATTTGGGCTATTCGTGAACACCCTCTTTTTAATTAAACCGATCAAGAAATTTGTTCGAGATTTCGTGTAAGGCGGAAGTGTTATGCAGAAAATCCAAAATAACACTGGATCCATCCTAAATGACCCATTGCAATTGTAACGGTACACCTGAAGCAAGAAGCTGAGGTATAAAAACATTACGCAACATGCGCGTAAGAGAAAATTGTCTCTGTAAATGGCAACACATACTATACTTCATTTTGTCGTGAAGCACATGTGAAATTTACAACGCTCAAAACCGCACATTGTGTTTATTAACAAGCCATACCACATCTAAAACCAAACATTGTACAACTACCCTTTCCAACCTATTTGTTAATTAATTCAAATCAGACAAATTAAAGACAATTTCATTTGGACGGTGATGTTAGTTTTTAGATTAAATTATACTATAACTATAATTTTAAATACTTATTGCTTGAATTCACCGAAACTTGTGTTTGTTCTTGTAACAAAGTTAAGAGTTCACGCTTCCAAACGTTTATTTCAATTTGGAAATGTTAATGCTTAATTATCAAGTTCGCTATTTACTAGTTAGTATCGAACATATTCGTCTATCTCAAATTGTAGATAAGATACCATTGCAATTAGAAAGAGAACATTTGGATATAAATAGGAGCATAGACAGCCACATTAAAGCCTGTTATATACATTTAACAAACGAGGCTGTTGTTTACTCAACGAAAATTAATCACTGTATCGAATTTACAATCACAACCATGTAATAATGTTCTGGTAATTTAATTGTTTAACGCATAAAATTCCTGACACACTAGCAAGGCGTGACTTCTGGCGTGAACGACGAACAGAAACATTCTTGGGGTTGGCATAAATATCAAAAAATCACGTAGGACGTCGTGATCAATAAACCGTAGGCAATAGTAGCTGCAATGGAGATCTGTCATTAAAAAGTTGAAATCACGAATTTATTAATATCAGGCACTTGTAGCCATTCGAATAATGTAACAAATCGCCAAATTAGCTCAAAATTATTGTAAACTTTATAGCAATTAACGAGCGAAACTAACTGTAACCACTAGGTTTTAAAATTAAGTAAACATTTAACACGAACTCATTCTGTAATTTGGGCTGCATAAGGACCAGAATTCAAATAATTATTGCTAAACTACATATAACTTTCCAGTTGTATGTCAAGTTTATACATGCGAGGGTGGTTTGAGAAATGCACGGGTACTATCTATTACTCAATGGCGGAGCTATAAATTTTAGACGGTAATACAGTTTCACTTATCATATGAGCGTAGGTGAAGTCACAATTTAATCTGTAAATTCATTCATTACTTACAAGTTATTCGAAGTCGCCTAATAAAAAATGTTGAAACATCGTTCTCTGTAGAAAAAGGTTTGAACGCAATGGAAATTTATACCAAAATGTAAATATGTTAGGAAAAGTTGCTCCTTCAAAAACAATGGTTTTAACGTGGTCGCACTAACAATGTAAACGATCCACGTAGTGAATGACGATACCAGAAATCGTTCAGAAAATGCATAATATGGCATAGAGTGATTGCCCAGTAAAAATTCGTGAAATTGAAATTGATCACAAACGTAATCGAGTGAGTGTTATTCATGGATATTAGAATCTTGTGTAGAAGAACAAAGTAGACTGTGCATTTTTTATAAAAGACTGCAGAATAGTTAAAACGGTGAACAGAAGCCAGCTGTTCGGCATCAAAGAAGACAAAGCCGGTTCCATCCATGAGATTCAAAAGGAATTCTAATGATTTATTATCTGGCAAAGGGTAAAACAATATGGAGAATATTAAGCAAAACTTTTAGAACAACCAGGATTACAAAAAAAGATCGCCTTTTATAAAGACTGGCGATGGGAAAAAGACCTCGGTGGAAGCGTTTTACGCCCAAGAAATATTTTGTAGGCCTTCGGGAGAGTCATTTCAGAGATGTGATTAATTTATTGGAACAGCGCTAAACTACTGGATACTGTTAGAAAATAAATATATATCAATCCAACCTCGTATAATTAAAGTAAAAAATAGTTAACTATTTATTGTTAAAATTACATAATATTAAACATAACTGGTACAAATAAAGTAATAAATAATTCAATTTATTTAATATTTGACTTGAATTAAGAGATCAGACATTATTAATATAAATACAAAAGGTTGCACATTTAATTTTTAAAGCAATAAAAAGTAAGTGGCACTGTTCTTTTAATAAAATCCTACTGTATCTCTGAACATAGCTTGCCCGTGGCTTTTATACATGCTTGAGGTTAATTGAATAACTAATAATGTTTCTTTAACAATTTCATAGGATAGTCTTGGAAGCAGAGTTACGTTAACGTTATAAATTTAGTAATTCCGCCGTTTAAGAAAGATGTTGCAATGTGATGATTCATAACGGCGAAGGCCGTAACATTCTTGTTTGTGAGCCCGTTCAGTGAATAAAATTCTATATTGTCTATTACTTTCCTTACCTATACGAAAACTACAGGTCGCCATGTTGTCAGCTCCGCTGTGTTTTTTAGTGCATTTATTTATCAAATTAGAGAAATTCAATTAATAACTACCACCAATTTCTTTTGTAAATTAATTAAAATTTA
>JAHWXV010233638.1:0-10382 GCA_024586415.1 Phrixothrix hirtus | reverse complement strand
ATGCTTAAGCATACAATTTTTGAACTTTCATAACTCGGTCAGTTTTGGTGACCGCCACCTAATTGTTGTTTTTCTGGAATCGCCGACCTTCAAAATACTATAAAAACTTGATTACATCAAAAAATAAAAAATTCCGGTAAACTGCAAAAAACCCAAATTTTACCATGAATTTTATCATCTATTTTATATTTAAACTCCCCTCCCCTCGAAGATTCGCAACTGGATTGATTTATACATCAATCGGATGATCTTTACAAATAAAAATTGGAATCGATTATAATTTTTTCACTCTGCTTTGATTTGCAAAATAAAGAAAACAAATTTTTAAACGTTGAGGGCCGCTTTCACACTATAAATGAGTTTTCTGGAGTTAGCAAAACAAGGGATGTATACTATTTTTCCATGTTTTATGTATATGGAAAGATTCATCCAAATAAGTTTCTGAACAATGATGCTTTTCTTGTTAGTTTCGCTTCGGATAGAAAGTGTAATCAAATTTCATGTTAAAATTTATTTGGCAACTGCCAAAATACGCGTCTTTAAGAAAATTAGATTTAGAAGTTTCTGTTCTTGCAAGGATTATGACTCGCACTATTGTATCTATGCTATTCTTACAGTCTTTACACTTGTGCACTGATCCGGAAATTAAAAATTTATTTTGACAGTGACATTTTATCAACCAAACTATCCAATTCTCTAAATTTTAGTAATTTTCTTCAAAAGTGCAAAGGAAGTTTACTTCCACTACCGTGAAAGTTTAACAGTTAACGGTAGTTGAACTATTTTCTTCATCAAACTATTGAGGACGACTATCAGCAAATCATCGAACACTGAACTTGCCTCTTCAACGAGCTATCCAGGTAAATTATATTTACAGGAACTTTCTAGGTGTATGTGTATGCTTATTGCACGTGACAACTGCATAAATCAAATTAATATTTTCTAAAATTAAAATGTTGGGTCAAATATTTAGCTCCGTCAACTGCGTTTTGCTTAAAATATACAACTTTACTAGCCGGTATTGCAATATTCAAAGGTCAAAGGGAGTGCCTAGTAACATATGCAACCCAACATACAATCATTAGTTATTTCTTATGTTATTTCAAAATATGGTAGTTGCGGTATCATAATAGATAGAAACTTCAAAGAAACCTCTTTACTAGCTTCTCAAATTAATTACCTCAAGGTAATTTTGAAATGAATACATTTTTTGTCAAAAGCTTTTCTAAGGTAATTAATTTGAGAGACTAGGCAAGAGATTCGAGCTATTTTGAGTATGATTTCCTTTTATAAAAATTAGACATTTAATAATTGAATGTTGGGTTGCATGTGTTCCTTTATACTTTATCGGCTATTTTATGGCAATTTTATGGGTACGTGAATATATTCGAAATCGTTCTAAATCCCATTAATTTTAACCCGTTAATTAAATATTTTTCATTCCAATTATTGGTATAAAGTAATTCTTTTATTTTACCAGTTCCTGTGTTTATAAAAGAGAAATTTTAACTAACTAAAACGACTTTATCGTTAATCCTGTTTTATAATCTAATTAAAACATCATAATATTATTCCACTCAATACGATTGGAAATTTTAAAAGGAATTTTTGTTTTGTAACCAATTATTGTGTTTTATTGGTATTTCATTCGATATTCTCAATGAAAACAACAGAAGTAAATGTGTGCTCTTTAGCGCGTTATTGTTTAGAAATTGCGGACGTGAATATAACGTAATCCTTTATGGATTATAAAATTGCAGTTTAAGTCATTTTATTGAAACTTTCAAATATTTTATCCGTTGGTGTAAAATCATTCAACCAATATCTACCTTGAAACTTGAAACTACACTTACGTATATGTATGTATGTCAAGGTATTTAAAACCAGCAGACGTCCCTTATCTAACAATAAGACTAAACATAACATAACGTCACGCATGTATTATTGGTCATGTATTTCACGCTGGATTAAATCGAGTCACCTAACTACAACCTGAATTTTGGTTTAGGTGTAATTGTAACAGTGTGTGGAAAGGATTCTATTAAATATTCATATGATGCTAAATTTAGTTATGCAACCCGCATTGCATGGTATCTTGTTCTCACTCTTACCCACACAACTCTCATATAGCTATAACCTTATGAAACATTTTGCGTTCAATTTATTAGATGTAAATATTCATTTGTATATGAATATAACACATACTACACACACATATTAACTGAATTAGTATTTGCTATAAATTCTAGCAACACAATTGTGCACCATTTTTATCAATTATTACTCTCAATTAATTTAATCAATAGGTAAACACATTCACGCTAAATATTGATGAAAACCTGTTAATAAACTGTAGACTTACTTTCTTCGTATTTACTTCAATGAGTACAAGTGCAATAGTTATACTCAAAGCCTTCTATCCTTGTCGGCTTCAACGCCTACAATACAATAGCTAATGTGCTTTCCTTTCCAGTTATGTAATATTTATTTCTATGTGTAGGTTTTGTTATAATGGCTTTTGGAATTGTAACAGATAAACATTAATATATTTTATAATTTTGATTTAAACGCTTTCGTAATGGCTTGGGTTTAACTTAATTTTAAGGCTCCTCTACACTAGATTAAGCATCTCAAAATGCAATAATCAAATAATATTAATTTTTAATAGTAGCAATTAAAATTTTTAAAAAATGATTCTGGAATGACCTGTAGAATAGTGTGAATTTATGAACAATAGTTTTATCCACATGTTTTAATTAATTACGCAAGCATAATATTTAAAACAAGGTATTTTTTCAATATTACGCTTCCCCAACTAATTAAAAAATGTGGATAAAACTATTGTTCATAAATTCACACTGTTCCATAGGTTACTCCAGAATTAGTTTTTAAAAATTTTACTTACAACTATTAAAAATTAATAATATTTGATTATTGCATTTTGGGTTGCCTAATCTAGTGTACAGGAGCCTTAATTTGCTAGATAGCAATTCTTTCTTTCGTTTAACCTTCAATAAACTACCGTTTGCCTCTTTTGATTTCAGAAAATGTTTAACCTTTTGAAGCTTTAAGACTTCGACTTCTGTAGTTCTAGAGCAGGCAGGCAAGCTTTAAGCTGAAATCTAGCGCCTGTAACTATTAACATTTCCTCAATTGCACAGAATACTTTGTATTGCATTAAAAAAAAGAAAATTTGAAATTGAAGGTTATGATTGAGAAGGTGTTAGGCCTCAGAAATTTTGTATGAGTTCATTTAGGACAAATACAGGGCGCTTTAGTATTAAAGATTGCCGGTATTAAATAACAAATAGATATAAATACCGTAGCTGATATCCAGTCCAAAAAGAACAGTATTTATTCAATAAATTTCAAATTAACAGGTTGGTAGTACAAATAGTCATAATCGTAACAGTCCAGTTAAGTGGTATTTATAGTTTGTTTATAGTTACGGAATTAATGGAAAATCATTTTTTGCTATACAACCTCTATAAAAACATGGTTTCGTCCAGATATGGCACTATCAGCAATAAGTACTAAAAAGCTGCGCGATATTTGAGGTGGACAAGCAAATAATTAGTACTTATTAAGTAAAATATGGCAGAACGATGATTTGCATACAAATTTTGTAATTATGAAAAGAAGAAATTTTGAAAACACATGAATCGAATAAGAATTTTAATGTTTCTAAATTATAAATTAATTAAGCAATTTCGTTATGATTTATTAAGACCTACCTATAATAGGATTGTTTTATTTTAATTCCTTATCACAAGAATCGTGTTTAAGATACGAATTATGTAACAGCTGGCGAAAAAAGACAGTTAGACAGTACAATCAGATGTGAAAACAAAGATAAATGCATTGGAACTTAATTTATGCTTTTGTTCGAATTTGTATTTTTGATTGCAAATTAATTTTCGTTTCTTCGCTAATAATTATAATTGCAATTATACAATGTTTTTTCTAATTAGATAATGTTTTAAATTTATGTATTAAATTAATCAACATCAATTTCTAATGCAAAATATCAAGTGCAAAACGTCCAGATAAAAACAGTCTGATTACAAAGCGAATTTCGTTAATAAACCGGCGTTGTCGGACATATTTGCTATTTGTGACGTCAACACTGAATTTTCCAGGCAATTAAAACTGTAATAATTAATGCATAGATGCTTAATTACGAATTGCAGTATTAAAATAAATTAGAACTAAATCGTAGAATATTTTGAGAATGCCAGATGTATTATAGACAATCTGCTATTTTAAGATTCTTGGAATAACTACTTAATTACATGCTTCCAATTTAGAACCTAAAGATATATAAAAAGATGTATAATTAATTTATTTATACCCGTTTTGATACAGTTTGTAAATAAAGGCGACTGTCCTTTGATCGCCTCACGTGGTAAAAAAATTATGGATCCCTTTAAATACGGAATATTTTAGACAGAAATGTTAGGAATGCTTACGAAGTTGGTACCGAAAGGCTTTACAAACTCGTTCGTTGAATTGCGCCCATTTGAGACAATCTCCGATCAATTTTTGTTAGCAAAGCTTGAATAAGTTAGGTAACACTAAACTGGTAATACCGTACTTTCAAGCAGTAACATAGATCCAAGGCTTGTACTCTTTCGTGATAACATGCATGTACCGATTATTCATTCACTTGCGGCAACCAATCGCACACTTGACTAAATATAACCGCACAAGCATCTATTTATTTTATTTTTCACTTTTGTAAAATTGATTAACTTCCTTGAAATATTTATTGTGGTTACTAATGGTTACTTGCCTGGAATAAATTAAAAGTTCCTAGCTACAATAAAATTATAACATTTCAACCAAGATATAAGAAAATTGTTCATTCATTATAAAATTTCAAACTTGGTTGTTTATATAAACGTAAATTATACAATCCGTTAGAATGTTAGACTGTTACATACTCTCCTATTAGTCAATTAATCAATTAAATCTTTACTCAAAACAGAACCCAATGTGTACTTTATCTCTTTAAATGAATACATACATAAAACAATTAAAGTAAACTTTCAAAAATTGTAATGTTATAAAACAAATGTTTTGACAGACCTTATATAATTACATGATTTACTGGCCAAACAAATTTCTATCTTCTTTCTGCATATGTTGTCTCCAAATCGAAGTTCTTCTTTACGTAATTGTTGATTCCAAAGTTGTCTAGGACAAGCGACTTTATTTTGCACAAATGTTTGTTCTAGTAAAATTATTTTAATCAACACTTCTAGTGCGCAAAATTGATCTTCATTATACTGTTAATACTTTGTTTCATTATTAAACATGTGTTGATGTCTGAATGTCACTTAATTTTAAAAACTTTTAAAATTATTAATCACATCACTGGTGGCCATTATATTAGAAGGTACTTTAGTTTCTATGTAATTTACTTAAAATTTGAAAGTATAATTTTCTTATAGTTTTAACTCCAATTTCTACCTCAACTTTATTGAACGAACATTTTTTACATTAAGGTTAACTAATAAAATGGAAAGGATCAATTTCACTATTTTTCATAGGTAAATACTTTTAAGATACATTCATTCAATCACTTTAATAAAGAAATTTCAGTTACTTAGCAATAAATATGTTCGCTTGATAGTTAAAAATCTAATAATAATAAAAATGTTTATGAAATTACCGACTTGCAATATTTAGACCAAAGAAATCTATAATATTGGGCCTTTATTTTATCATTTGGATTTAAACATTGAAACAAAGCCTTTATCTTAAACAAGACTTTAATATGAATTATGCCTGGAATTCAATTCTTATTTTTAGAGTTTATAATTTTCGATGGTTCCTAACTTCGCTGAATCCATTCTAGTTTCACTTTGATGTTGAACATTTTAACTAAATAGCCAGATAATGGTATTAAACGTTCCTTATATGTGCATTATCACTAACACCATGTTATTTTAAATGGAAATTTGGTATTTTGGACGTATAACACATATGATTCGCACACTTTAACATGTCGCACCGACCTCTTTATACGCTATTGTTTTTTATTTATATTGTATTTATTTTATACATTACTTGTTTAATTATTAGTACGTGCATAAATTGATTAAACAGGCCAATTTACGTAATATTGGTATTTTGTTAACTTTTTATACATTAATTACTGCATTTACCTAGATCTATCATGTGTATGTGTTTACTAATCCTAGTCCTAAGGTTTAATGCTACTAACCTCCCCATTTTGTTTATTTATTATAACTATTTGATATCAATTTTGAATCCGTCCGATAAATTCCCGTAATATCTAATTTTAGTAATTGAATCATATACTACTCAGGTAAATCAATTTTATCATAACTATTATTGTGAACTACCTCTATTTTCCCTCAGCAGACCTAGTTTTTTCGATAGAAAAAGTAATTTCTTAATGCAGCTACAGGGAGGGCTGCCCAGAAAGAAATGATCTATCAGACATTTTTCAACGGCGTTAGAATCAGATATAGAAATACCATAGTTACGTAAAATTCTGGAATAAAAACCTTAAGGACTATTAGATCCAAATTTAGAGTAGAACTTCTTGGAAGACTGAAGTTCAGCGTCCTATATTACGCAACAAAGTTTAGACGAGTTCAATATTCCCAACAAACAACGAGTGACTGTTTGCCTCGTCGCTATAGCTGTTATTACACCTAGCTTGGTGTATCAGCAGTCTAATCCGTTTCCACATTGACCTTCATCCCTATATCTCACATCTCTTTCTGTTCCAGTACAGCAACATGGTTTAATACCCCGCGACAATAGTTCACAATAATTCCAAGCTTTTTCAAATCATAGAAGGCGGTGCCGATGCCTCCCAGGAGCTGATGGGCGATGTCGTGGTCAGAAATTTAACGCTCGGATATAGGGAAAGGCTAGCTCGCTCCATTATAACTATTGAAGGTGGGCTGAACATAAGTTCACTAATGCTATGCTTGGTGCACCAGCAGACTAATTCGTTGCCACATTGATCTTGATCCTCATATCTCACATCTCTCACGCTATACTTTTCTGTTCCAGTATAAGCAACATGATTTAAATCTCCGGTGTCCTGTATTACATTAATTCCAGTAATACCCCGCGACAATAATTCACGATAATTCCAAGTGGTCTTAAATTATAAACGACGGTGTCGATGTCGCCTAGAAACTGAAGGGCAATGTCGTAGTCAGAACTGTAACGCTCGGATATAGGGCCAGGCCAGCTTGTTCTATTAGAACTACTGAATGCTCTTGTTCACGTATGTTCACTAACGCTAGTCGATTTTAGCAGATAAGTTCCCGGAACTTGACGAGCTTTGATATGAAATTTGACAATTTCACGTTTTGTTGTAGAATTTTACATTAAAATTGGCGTTAACTACGTTTTTTTGGAATCATCCTGTGTACGAGTATTTTTATAAAAGTTTGTGTGGTACCTTATATGATGGATTAATTCTTTTTTGTACATTTTTTAAGATGCATTATTAATTGTGATTAATTAAATTTTAAAATGTAGTAGAAATTAGAAACAGTAAATGAAAACATTCTAGATGATTCTAGAATTTTCCATTTACTGTTTCTAATTTTTGTTACAATATAAAGAACAGATTAAAATGTAATGCTTTGTTTCAAGTTTCCCTTTCAAACAAAATGCTCCTTATTAGCAGAATCAATTCTTAATGGCTTTTACTATCGATTTATTTTTAAACTTCAATCATGGTAAGTGAAAGTAATGTAAGCTTGACATACTTTTATGCGTGGTATTTAGCAAAATAAGAGAAAATATCACAGTCTGTTTGGTTGTAGACACTAAACTACATCTCATTGAAAATGCATGCTTCAGTGGGAACTGTTATCTCTTCTCCCCTCATAGAGAGACGTAGTCAGTGGTAAGAAATAGGTAACAGAATTATTTTATCGTGTAATAATCTAAGCAATTTTGACTGTTAAAAATTTATTGTAGGATGTGTGTACAGAATTCGTGGATATTCCGATTACCTTATTCTAAGGAAATGTGCATCGTCCAAAATCAACATTCTACCTCATTTATGTCTCCAAAAATAATTTGTTGAGGTTCCTAACTTATGATTTAGGCCAGCCGCATTGAAACCTTCCGCAAACATCTTAAAATAAGACATGGGGTTTTTTTACAACATCTTGTTATAAATTCAACTATTTTAGTGAAACTAACGTTGGACATCACGTACATTGTTTTATGAAGTGCATAATTATTCGGGCAATATTTATTCTAATACTTGAAGCAAAGTAAAGTTTGATGTTTCCATAATTTTGAGTAGAAACTGAAAAGCAGCGCTTTGAAGGTGACAAAAATACAGTGATTGTTTTGAGTTATCTACGAAGTGTCATCTGATTAATTAGGTGCGTATTAATTAACTATCTAGATATTTTGCAAAGCTTCGTAGTTCTTAAAGTTTAAACACTCATAAAATTTCTAAACCTTTGTCTGCCACCTGTAGTATTTTATGTGACTTGTGTTAATAGGATAATAATTTAAGATTATTAAATTTTTTATTTATGCAAAAGATTGTTGTGGTGGTTATCATATTTGCCTCTACGCCCAGGGAATGCGGGTTCAAATCCGGCTGACGTAGGTAAATTTTTCAGCGGAAAAAATTTAGAAATGTGCCTTCTCGGATATAGAACTAAATTGTAGGTCGCATGTTAATATGGTGTTTGACACGTTAAAAATCTGGAGGTGGAACTTCTACAGATTCGGCTGAATGCTCATAGTAATTAAAGTAAAAAGAGCCAACAGAATTTCTGCAACATGAAGTCTCAACCACAAAACAAACAAGTATAATAACCATGCAAACGACGTTGAAAACATGTGTCAACAATTGATAGATGTTTGCAGGTTACCGCTGCGTTAATACAACAAGCTTTCGAAAATCACAATTTGAAACTATTAAGTATTCAGCCTATACTTCAATTTGGCATCGTCCGATTTGCTGCAGTTACTGAAGGAGACACTAAAAATGGATAAATTGATAACACTGGAACTCAAAATTTCGATTGGGAAAATCTATGGAACTTCATGCAAGTGTTTGGATTTACCAACACAGTTTATTCAAAGTTTCACAATAAACGCTCAACATTTATCGTTACACGCCGAGGTAAAAAATCAGCAAACAACACCCGCCATCTATCCCAAACCACGGTGCAGGTGATTTTGCGGGTTGAAATTTTGCCTGAACTTCAGCACTCTATTGACTGTTGTTTTGGTCCACTATAACGTGAAACGCCTATGCCTGATCACCAGTGTCGATTTGGCTTAAAAACCGACCGCCTTCATCACTATTTCTCATGAAAACAGTCAGAGCACTAGCGAAACCCTTTGATTTATGCAACTGAGTTTGAGACCCAACGTGAGCCCAGCTACCGATAGTTTGAACGATTTGTCGCCATATTATCCAGGACACTTCCAAGAACATGAGGAAATTAATAAGACAACAACGAAGTCGTAAACTGCCTATTCTCATGAATTTTTTCGTCAAACTTCTGCGCCAGGTTATCATTAATGATACATAATCCTACATCGTGTTTCATTTACTGCCCTGTCCAATTATTTCACCGTGCCTCCGTAGACTACATTAATCTTTTGGTGAATTTCGGTCGTAATGGTGTTGTTAGCAAGCGAATAAATGCAAACACTGTAGCGGCCACATATCAAAACGGTACTTAAACACACCCAGCGTAAAAACGGAAAGAGATGCGTCATAACGTGAATATAGCTGAAATGAAAATAAAGCAAAGAGAATATACGATCATATAGAATTCAAAATGTGTTCAAATCCATTTAATTTCTAGCTGAACGTAGGATTTCAGCTGATGCTATTGGTAGAGTTGCTTCTGCTTTAAATTGGTACGGGAAATTCGTTGTCAAGCGCATTTCCTTTCCTCACATGTACAGCCAGTGAGTTAGGTAATCTAATTTCGTTGTTAATGACATGCTTAAAAGCTTGTCACACGACGAAATCGCAATAACGCATGTGGCAGAAACACCAGTGTTTTATCATCGGCCGGCAAAGCTACAGTGGAGCGAGGCGTGATTCTCCTATACTGCGAAGCCAAACACTGTCGAGGAAATAGGTCTAAATCGGTAAATTTGTGCGCCACTGTTTTGAAGACCACTGCAGGCAGGTAATGTTTGAAGAACACCCTGTATATGTCATGATATACTTGACCTTACCTTATAAATGGAAAACAGACGCTATTGGTACTGAAATAACGGGATTCAAGACTGAAAGAATGTTCTTATTCTAATGGTGCGTTCTTAATTTCATACCACTCGGTATATTAAAAATTGAGAAAATGAATTCTGAATATGACTGAATTTCGAGTTACTTT
>JAHWXV010233572.1:0-25568 GCA_024586415.1 Phrixothrix hirtus | reverse complement strand
ACAAAGAAGATTTAAATCATATATTTTATTACGTAAACAACAGATATTAAAATTTAAAATTAGACAAGTATTATATCTTTGATTATTTGTATCTTTTGAACTATTCTTTAAAGTCTCGAAAAAACATTACATTATCTTTATCTACAACGCCATTTAAGTTTTTCGTTACATTGGTGCCAGGTGTCAGATTTGTTTTTAAAGGTTGAACTCCCAGACTATTAATAATTAAAAGTTGCTGTTATTGTTTTTTTATACGTTAGTGACAAAAACCGCCAAAAAATAAAATATGGAGGCGTTGATGGAAATGTTGCAAAAGATGCAGTATAAAATGGATTCCAATCAAGAAGAAATGAAATCTAATCAAACTACATTACAAAAAAAATTAAATTAAATTAAATTACAAGAAAAATTGATATCTATAAACTCAAATCAAAATAAATAGGACGAAGAAATTACAAACATATTGAAAGAGGAAATGTTATCGATTAATGCAAGCCAAAGTAAAATACAGGTAGAAATGGGAACGATTAATGCAAATCAAAATAAACAACAAGATGAAATTAAATTAAACCAAAATGCAATATGTAAGGATAGAAAGGAATGGAAAAAAATAGTGAATAGGTGACAGTAGAGATAGTAGGATTGGTGGGTAATAGTAGGATGATGTGGACACTGTATAGTGTTGGGAGTTGAAGTGAAGGGTGGTGGTAGTTAGAGGGGGATGGTGCATAGGTGCATGCAGTGGTTGAGAAGGTGGAGGCTTGATACTGGGTTTTGCCTACCCCGCTAAGGGAATGGCATGATGGGTAGTAGTAGTAGTTATACGAAGAATTTAAATCAAATTAAAATAAATTAAAAAAAGAAATAGAAGACGTTACCAAGGAGATGCCAACAAAGTATGAGGAGGTAACCAAGAAGTGTGATGAACTACTTCAAAAGTTTATTCTCCTTACCGTAAATAAAAAAGTCGGCATGCCTAAGAAGGAAATGGCTTTTATTCCTTATGAACAATTAACAGAAGTGAATGTGCAGCAATTTGAACATATGTCTGTTATTAAAAACGACATGTCAAGTACTAGAAAACACGCTAAAGCACTCACGTATGATAGGAAGATTTCTTGGATCAATTATTATAAACAATTGATGGAAGCCGCAACGTCTAATGGATGAACCATTGAAGAAAAGGCAACTGCCTTAACAGTGGCTCTACATGGAGATGCTTTAGATATTCTACAAACGACACCGGGCAATCTACAGAATAAGTAAAGAAATGCGATAGTGAAGTAAACATCTACAACAGGTCTACTGTACTCAGTTCAGAAATCGTGTACAAAAGCTCCGAGAGAACCCCCAGAAATTCGAAACTGAAATTGTACAGCTAGTAAGATTAGCATACTCAACGGCTCCAGAAGGTTTTATTGAACAAATTGGGCTGTAAACATTTGTAGACGGTTTTCAGAATTCCCATACACAACTCTGTTTTTAATTTAGTTTCGTGGCACTTAGATAAGCTTGTCCATGTGATCTTACTAGTACATTGACTCATGCACTAGAATTTGAAGTGGCCAAACAAACGTCGAAAAGCCATATTCGTATGCGAACCATTGAGGAAGGTAAGACTTTAGAAGAAACAGCATTACAGATAATTAGAGCCCAAAGACCAACATGACGTAAACTACGCTGCTGGAAGAGCGTTAAATGGGGTATATACAAAAAAACCGCCAAGAAGCTATGAGAACTCCCGCTAATAACATAAAGCACCAAAAAACTAGAAAAGATCGATGTGAAGGAATGAATATCGATCTCTGCTAGTCATATCCCGAAATCTACCATCAAAGTGGCATTGTCAAAACATACACCGGATTGTCTTTATATCAATGGAAGAATTGTAGGGAAGAATTGCAAAATGTTGCTGGATATTAGAGCAACAAAACAATAGTGAAATCAAACATTGTTCGGAATGGAAGATTACTGCCTTCACTGTGACGATTACGTATAGTTACAGGAAAATGTGCAACCGTTCATGGTGAAATTATTACAGATATTGAGATCGGTTAGTGGAATTATACACATCGCGTGCTAGTAGCTGATATTAAAGAACCTGTCGTATTGCGTGGGGATATAATATCTGAGTTTAGCTTTGCCTTAGACTTGAAGAATCACGTCATATGAGTTGATGACGAAGAGATACCCACTGATCAACGAGGTGATCATATAATAAAACTAATACTGCAAAAAAAGTGGCGTTACCGCCAAGCAGCGAAACAATAGTTATGGGCCAAGCGGATGAAAACTTCCGAGTAAAATGTATAGGAATTCTAGAAACCAGAAAGATAAATATTGATAGTGGTTTTCTAGCTGGAAGAGTGTTAATCCAGGCCAAGGAAACTACACCTGTTCGCTTGGTGAATGTCAATACCTTCCAAATGATTCTGGAGAGGGGACCGAATTAGGAACATGCACACCTATCTCATCTATGGTACGTTGCACAAAAACCATTGAGAAGGCTTTACCCGTAAATAATTTGCCTAAGCTGCATGCCATTTTTGAATCCTTGAACAACGGTTTATAACATGAGCAAAATAAAGTCAGCCAATTGATCCAACGATATTCCGATATATTTGTCACGGATGACGGTTTAAAAGGAAGAACAGATGTCGTGATGCACAAAATAAATACCAGTGATGCCCAACCAATACGTCAACGACCAAAGAGGCTGCTTTTATCCAAACGAGAGGAAGCTGAAACAGGACATGATCCGTAAAGGGATAATAGATTCATATAGTAGTCCTTGGGCAACGCTAGTTGTATTAGTTAAGTAGAAAGGCGGTATCGCTGGGTTCTGTGTGGAATATCGTAGTTTAAATAATGTGATCAAAAACGACAGCTATGCTCTACCCAGAATTGACGACACTTTAGGCACGCTTTCCAGCTCCAAATGGTTTTCGACTTTAGACAAGTGGATATTAGCAAGTAGGCATGGAGGCTGAAAATCGGGAAAAGATAGCATTACCCATTAGATCTAGTCTCTAGAAATTCACCTTGATGCTTTTTGGCTTGTGAAATGCACCAGCGACGTTTGAAAGGTTAATGGAATTGATACTGAGGGCGTTATCTTGGAAAACATGTCTAGTATACTTGGAAGATGTTATATTTATTGGAAAGACCATCGATGAACATCTGAAAAATCTTGAAGGGATGTTTGAAAGTCTACGAAGTGCACATCTACAACTTAGTCAGAAAAAATTAACTTGTTTCAAAACAAAGTGAAGTACTTGGGCGATGTAGTTTCTGAAAAGGTGTAGCAGTTGACCCAGGGCAATAAAGTATTGCATACAACTAAATCTAATATTAATCAGAATTAAATTTTTTTATCAAATTCACTTCCGCTAAATGTTTATCAGTACACTATGCAATGACTTTTAATATGAGTAAGGCTGGAATAAACGTACGTGATTTCTTTTCAAATTCGGATTACCTAATTGCTTACTGTGAATAAAAATATCAGAAGTCCTTAAAAAGTTTTATGGGAATTTTCTAAATTCGATTGTACCCGAATTAAAGCTGTTTAATTTTTTTATTATTTGTTTGTGATCATATGAGTCGTAAAGAATATGTGGTTAAAATTTCTGAAATAATTTCAAAGCATTCCTGTATAAAATTGCATTGACAAATTGTAACGGTTCAAAGCGGTTTCTCTGAGTCACAGGACTGAGAAAAATTATTTATATTTGCGCAGCCGAGCTTACTCATCGGTTTAGGGCTGCGTTGATTTGGTCGGATGATAGGTTCCAGTTGCTGTTGGAGTTCCCCCTAGTAACGATTTGCAATTGGCTATCCTATACTTAAGAAAGCCAGGTGTTAAAACGGAGCGAACACTGAAAGAGGTCGCGACTCTTATGTGAAATGATCTTTCGGTAATTGGAATTTAGGAATAATGATAGGCGTAAATGACAAGATATGCGAAACCTTCAAAAGCAATTTTATTCACAGTAATAAAATAAAAATATATACAAATAAATCAAATTAAAATCTCGGAGATTAAATACATATTTACAGGAGGCAATGATTAATAATCATAAATAAATAATTTTGGTTTGTTGCGAACGAGAATTTTCAGTGTAAATAGAGGCGTCGCGACGTGAAGTTAATTTTTAGTAAGCGCGGAGCGTCACTTTGAACTTCGCAAGAAAGCATATACGTCCGTTCGAACTTTTATGTTCGCCTGTTACTTCTATGTCGTTATTGATCAAGTTCAGTATCTTGCTAGGTGTGAGCAAGGTCGCGTCGCTGGTGGACGGACACTCGTAAGATGGTCTTTACGGTTCGGATAATGATCCTTTACCCTATCCGCGATACATGACACTCGATGGGATAAAATATTAAAAGAAAAGAAGTCGCAAGCGTCGAATGATCCCTCGGTACTAGGACGACACAGGGGCGTTCGGCGGCGACGTCCACGGCGGATTTTAGGAACGCTAGCACCTCAGTTACAGAATCAACACGAAATACGAGCGTGCTAGTTAAATCTTTTTGTTGGAAACCTTTCGCTATAAAGACAACTCAGATGCTTCCGACAATAAGTTCTATATGATCTGGTAATTAACAGGGGTGTTCCACCCTTACGGATATCTGAACAAACTTTGCAGTTTCAAATACTGCGACAACTGTTTATAATATACTCAAACTGAAGCGGACGGTATGCTTTCTTTGCGATTTAAAAAAAAAGAGATTTTTGAATGCAATAAAATTATCTCGGTTCTCTTATTAACTCGAGCACGGAGATATTAGAGTTCTCGGTGATAATGCAGGCGTGGGCTTTGGTGAAGTCCCCTCGTGCTAATGCAAAAGCGGACGCACGAGAAGTTCCTATTTCGCTGAAAGCTTCGTTCTTTTCTACAGAATTTGGTTATACCGTGCTCTGTTCCTCGAACTTTGCTGATAGTGCTTGTTCGTTTTTACACTTATTGATAAGCGTATCATTTGAATGCTTTGTTTAACTATTTATCGGTTTCGAAATATTGTGCAATTCTAATTAATATTCTTTATTTAATTACTTAAGGTTTTTAATTTTGCTTTATGTTAGCTTATTTATTTCGGTTGCAATTTCTGGTTGATATTTGAACGGTTAATTGCTATTTTGATTATTGCATAATATTTCGTTATTTTTAAGTTTTTACTTAATTATTACAATTAATATTTTATATACATTCGGTTTAATAAATAATATTTACTTGAAATTATTTCGCGGTCTCTCACTTCTTAATGTTTTTTACAATGTCTTATCAAACTAATCTTTATTAAAACTCGCGGAAATGTCAGACGCACGTATTTGTAGCAAATCGGATTCTGCGGCGCGATCACATTTTAACATGTTCTGCTAGAACTGTTACAAAATAAGTAATAATTATTAAAATTCAAGTTTACGCAAAACCCAATCTGATATAATTTAATTCTCATCTTATTTTAAGAAAAGTTTAAATTTCTAAAATGAAAATTGTAAAATTCCAATTTGGAAATTTCAGAAAGTGTAAAATTTCAATTCAAAAAATCCAACTTAATTTAAAATTAGAAATTTTAAAAACTAAAAATTACAAAATTTTAAAATTAGATATTCCAAAATTCAACGCAAGAAGAAAATTTCAAAATTAAATTATATTTTATGAGACTATTTTACATAAGATTCAATTTAAATTTAGCTATTATTTATTGTTATCCCAATTTTATATTTAATGCGAAGAACCCTTAAATTCCCGAATAAATTCTAGTAGGCATAGAGAAATGACTCCAGTAGATGATTCCAAGGGAATTTTCAAATCCTAGACCCTCAGCCACAGAATAAACTAATAATAATTAGTTTCAAATAAGAAGACGCTTTTTAATTTAGTTTTCATTTTGTATTTTGTATACAAGTATATACATATTACAGTTTATTTCATAGCATATAATAAAATTAAGAGCTTTAGCTGCATATTAATGAATATAAAATTTTAAAATTTATTTATAAAAAATAAGTTATTGTTAAAACTGCAGAAATTGTAATCTTTGTAATTAGCATAGCATATAAACATTACTACATCCTTGTCCGTTTCATTTTCCCTTTTCCTCTTCTTTTCTATGGCTGTGCTAGCTTCAAAGAGATGCTTTTTCAAAAACAAGTAGAACAATTGCGTTTGAATTAACTTAACACTAAAAGAAGCTATATTTTCCAGCTGGACCTGATTTTCCACTGCGGTGACTTTTTTACTTTCTGCATCAAGCAGCGTTTTATACAATACGGCTCTATAGCTTAAAAAACTAAAGTTGAAATCATTTGCGCTCAAGACGGAAACTGAAAAAACGTTTAGATGAGATTTTAAGACACCCCTTGTAATTTTGTGTCAGAATATCAAATTTAATTTATCACTTGAAAAGTATCTAGGTGGTTCCACATATTTCTTTAATTCTTACATACACACCCACGCACGCACGCAACCACGTAGCCATACACGCACACACACATACACCACCCACATACCAGCGCACGAAAGGACGAAACCACGCACGCACGGAAGCAACCACGCACACGCACATATCCACGCACCCATGCACACACACACACACACACACGCACACACACACACACACATATATACACATACACCACACACACACAGACACACACACACACACAAACACTCACACAAATACACACGCACGCACGCACCCACTCACCCATTACAAGCACATGCACCCGCACATGCTCACGCACGCGCCCGCGCCCACGCCCACACCCACGCAAGCGCAAATTCACACTCACACGCACACAAACTCGAACACGTACCCACACACACATACATACACACGAACACGCACATCATCGCACACACAACCACACCCAGGCACGCGCACACACAAAAGCAAATACACACACCCACGCACACACCAACGCACGGAAGCACGCAGGTACGCAAGCGCCCACGCATCCACGCAAAGGCACACGCACATATCCACGCACCCTTGCATACACACACACACACACACACACACACACACACTCACATACACACACACTCGCGCACACCCACACCCACGCACACACCAACGCACGGACGCACGCAAGCGCCCACGCATCCACGCAAAGGTACACGCACATATCCACGCACCCTTGCATACACACACACACACACTCGCGCACACACCTTCACACACACACCCACACGCGCGCGCACACGTACGTACGAACCAATGCACCTACGCACGATTGCACTCACGTACCAATGCGTCTATGCACAGACACACACGAATATCCACGCACCACCCAGCCATGCACACACACACACGCTTCCATACGCACACACTCACACAAACACCCACACACACTCACACAAACACCCACACACACAGACACACCCACGTCCACGCACTCATACACGTACTTAACAACACACACGCACATGCACACGCACGAACACACACCCACGCACGCACACACAAAAACCAACACACGCACGCGCGCAGCCACACACTCACGCAATTACACACGCGCGCGCGCGCATACCTACGCACACACACACACGCGCGCGCAAACATACACCCACACACACACATGCACACACGCGCACTCGCACACACACGCATACACGCGCTCTGACCCACACAAGCATACACACAACCACGCGCGCACGTAAGCAAGCACACTCGCCCGCTCGCACACGCGCACCCACCCTCACACACACACACACACATACTTACGCATCCACCGAACCGCGCACGCTGTCATGCACGTAAGCATTCAAACGTCCACGTACATGCACACGCACATACCCACGCACCCATGCACACACACACACACACACGCTCACACGATCGTACGCACGCACTCACACATTCGTGACTCGCGTACGCACACGCAGCCGCTGGTACACGCACACGTCCACACGCACGCACACGCACCCCGCACACGTACGCGACCACGCCCACCCGTTCCCGCACATGCATACCCACACGCATACGCAGACTCACACGCACCCACCCACACACATACACGCACACACCCGAACACCAGCGCACGCATCCTCGCAGACACGTGCGCGTATGACGCACCCACGCACACACAGACACAAACACCAATTTCTAAAAACATGTCTTTTGGCTCAGGGCACCTGAAAACTTGTATTTCTGCTAAAAACTAGAAATCGAAAATTTTTACCTAAAACAACTTCCTCCATACTACCTATATTTCATATATATAGGTAAGTGAAAGTAAAAATGCATGGAAGTTAACCCTATTGAATCTTAAAAATTGATGAAAACAAAATGTTGAAAAATTAGACGTTACAGATTTCAAATAGTACCTCAAAACATGTGCTGTTTTAGGAAGCTGCCATAGTGATAGATCGAGTGGATACATTTCCGTGTTTCTGTAGATATTTCAACAATTTTAAGTTTTAATTATTGTAATGTATAGGAAAAAACTGAAACCGATAGAATTTTAAATTATTATTTCTAAACTCTAAAATACAAAATACGCTTAAATAGCAGTTAAAAATTTCATTACAAATATATAACCAAGATAAATGTAGAGAACATATTTAATTACGATGCTATTTACTTACATTTATGTAGAAAATCAGTGTCATACACAAACAGAATTTGGTACTTCAATTGGTGGCACTTGCTCTGCATTGTAATAGCAAAGAATATATTTTTCTGTAATCGCTTCACCAATTCAACATTTTTGCAGAATGAGAAATCGGTACTTACCTAATTTATTTACAAATTTTTGAAATTATTAAAAAATTTTGTGATAGGAAGTAATTTACTTTAAATTTTTATACTCATTAAGCAGTGTTATTAAAACTTGCATAAAAGTTAAATATTTTATTATTTAAATGGTATTTCAGTAAAATAAAACAGTCATGGCTTAGTATATTATAGATATGCTGTTAACAATATTAAAGGTTTTCTAAAAAAATTGTAAAAATAGATTGCTGTGCAACCTTGTTCTGAATTACTAAATTCAAATTTTGTAAAATAAAAATAATAAACGTAAACTACTTGAACAACTAACACAATTTATTCAACACATTTTTGATACAAAAAACATAACATTACAAATAAATAACAGAAAATTTATCGATCACAGATATTGAAATCTTATTTAAGCACCAAGTTGCTTATACAAAGTGGAAATATAGTCATCATATTCGGCTTGAAAGAAATTTCCTGCAACTGGAGGTCCTAAGTAATATTTGGCAATAAGTTTTCTAGTGGAAAATAATTCACGATTTAATACACTCCTGTAAATATTTAAAGATTTTTTTAAATATCAATAACTTCAGATAAACTTACTTATTTGTTAAATGTGGTCTATCAAAGCAATACATTCCTTTTTGTTTAAAAATTAATAAAATGTAACGATGAAGCCCTGTAAAACAAACGAATTTATCATAGTTGATAAGATAAGTACATCATTCTGAAATATTATTAGTTTAAATTTATCTACTATATATGCAATATCTGCACACATGCCTCTGAATACCTTACAACCAATTAAAATATTTACATAGTTTTTAGTTCAATAATATAGTAGATACCTAATACAATTTTTAAATTACGAAAATATTAACCAGTATTTTTGGGCGGTCCAGCTCCAATATAATCAGAAAGAGTATGACCTCTAGATATGTCACATCCTGGAATGTTTCCTACAAGCCAATGATGCCATTCACTGTATGTAGGTGCCTTGCGGCTTGGAGCATCTGGGTCTGTTAAATTACATGAATTTAATAAATAAAACAGAAACTTGGTTACGATAAACTCAAATAATGGAATGTAAATGATATAAGATGATACCTGTTAATATTAATGTATAGTAAACATTCCTGCCTGCAGTCCAGGTTACACATGGTTCATTCCTTACAACAGTTGGTGTAAGTATATTGCCACGATCCACTAAATATCCACATGGATATACCACCTAAAAATTAGCTATTCTGTTAAAAAAATTACAAATTGAAGTATAAATTACTTGGCAAATTTCTTTGGGACAATAGTCAATTACATCAGGGATCACACCATGTTTCGTAAAACAATCTAATATTAAAGTATCAAAAGATCGAACTGCATTTTTAAAGTTTACGTGTTTCAAAGAAAACATCTTAAAACTGATATTTAATACTGCATAGGTTTTATATAAAATGTGTCTGTTTGAAAACATTGTTACTAAATAACGGTTGAATTATATCTAACCATTTTAGTATAATTTAATACCAATACATTTAAAATAAAAGTAACGATATCTTTCCCTCTTTATTTTGAAACTTCTCACTTCCTCCACAAAACGTCTTTATAATTAAACAGATTTAAATTTAATTGCTTGCTTGATTCAAGTTGATTTTTAGTTAATTACATAAGCAAATTTTTTAAAATTGTAATAACTATTATACCTATATATTGCACAATAATTTATTATAATTATTTTCAAAACATTCAAAACATTAATTGTGTCTATTTAGTTTATTACATAGCAATATAATTATATACTCTCCAATACTTTAATTGGCAGACGAATAAATATTTGTATTGGAGCAATGCAATGTAGTAGTGCGACGTCAAAAAGAAGAGCGAACATTAAATTACAGTTGATAGCTATATAAGATTTGCTCTTATAACTTTAGAATATTTTTATCAAGAGATGTTAGGGGCATTTGTCGTTTAATGTATGGCCCTATTTGACCCTGAACAACAGCATGGTTTAGCATTGATAATTTCGTGCACAGTTTGTATGTTACGTGTAACTAGCTTAATACAAGTAGTAGTGTAAGAGTCTGCAATCGCGCGTATAATCGAGAGATGTAATTTAACGATAAATTTTTGCAGAAAACTTGTTTAATTGCTATTACTACGTTGGAGTCAAATATAAATAAAAAATATTTTATTGGATTTACGTAATTATAATTATTTTCGTTTACAGAATTAGTGTTAGACATGATGATTATGGTGGAACTTGAACCTAATATAAGCAACTTGATCTATACAAAGATGCCGAATGTGAACCCAATGATTAAAATACTGACACAGAATAATGTAACTATTCTTGTGAAGAAGATGCGCCATCTTCTCTCCAAAATTTGTTAGGTATTCCTGAGTATTTTAGTGAAAGCAAAGTAACTAAATGTTTGAACATGCTCTTAATACACCTAAGAGAACACCTCAATGAAACGTAGTTATACAATTGACTGATGTAAAAGCTGCAGCATGCACTGCTAAGTCGCCCTATAGTTGATAGAAACTGTGTTTCTCTTATTAAGTACTTTAAGAGATACGAATAAATATTTGCATTTGTTTTGTAAAAGCTATGACCTTAGAAGAGATTACTTAAATATTGATTTAGACAAAATGAATGCGCTTTCAGGTCTACTCTATGTAGCAGGTGTAAAAGCATCTAGCACATAAACTTGACAGGACACCAGAAAGTTTTGTAAATTGTGTATCTATCAATTACATCTTGTTTACACCATCTTATCATTGTTATTTATTAGATTATGTTTATGGGTTATGTATCATATTTGTATTGTTTATACCTGCTTAGATATAATTTCAATTCTAGTAGCGAAGTAATTTATTTACAGTGACTCTTTATCGATAGTTTTTATTTTACAGTAAAGCTGTATGTTTTAATTTATCACCAGATAGATTACTTTGTTGGGCTCACATGCATGTTTATATGTAAATTTAAATTAGCATGCACAAAACCTAAAAAAGCGACAAAAACTAAATGATCACGAAGCTTCACTATTCAAAAAACACATTATTAAATTATAGTTAAATATAAGTTACAGAAGCATATAATGTACAAAAGCATATTTCAGCACTAGGATCTCAAGTGTAAAATAAAAATTCGAGAATAATTAACGGAATTGTCAAACGCCTTCTTATGTTTGCATTACTCTGTATAATACATCAAAGTTAATTTACATTTAGGTAAATTAGAATTTATCAACCTTTTTGAATGCACCTCGTATGCTTTGTAACCTATAACCTTGAACATCATTTACTAATCTTAATTTAAAATAATCAATTCTTGGTATTTAGTTTAATAAGAAATCCTATTTTTAATTCCATCATTTGCAAAAGCATTTTATATAATTTTAATATAACAAATAAAATCTTTGTTGTTGCATCATAATAATAAAATCCTATGTTAATTATTTATTTCAGTTTTGTTGGAAATAATTTCAAATAAGACATAGGAATTTAGAATTTTAGCTAAATTATTTTCATATAAAATTTATGTAGATGACGCAATTCAATAATTCTCAGTACCATGCACGAGAACAGCGTGTTACTATGCAAATTTGCTGATGAGGGATTTTTGTACCGCGATCACGCAGTCCCCACCGTTAGCCTATTTTGAAATGCAATTTTGTGATTGGATAGTTTTTCGTAAGTGAGCAGTTTTCCGTTTCCGTTTTTGTTCTGTTAGCGTCCCTTGGAGGTTAAAAGGGGATTGGTTCTGGAACCATAGTTGAGTTCGGTCATGTTGTAAGCTTGGTTAAGAATTTTAGAAGAAAAGTTATTTTAATCATGTAAAATCTTCAAATCAATTGTGCAGTGTTTTCTTTCTTGTAGTTATTGATTATTGCGTAAGGAATTTATCGATTCATCCCGTTACTGGGGAACTGTTTATGAAAGCACATTTTTGTACATTGTACACCGTTGGTTGAATGGAAATCCGTTTATGGAAACTATAAATGAAGTAACAAGTTATAAAGGCAAGCTTTTCTAAATATTAAAAACTTAACATCATACAACCAGGCACATACGTGAATTTTGATTACTTATCTAAAGTAACTCCAGAAGTAAACTGCAGTAGATCGTTGCATTGATTTTTTAACATCTGTAATTACAAAAGAGAATCATTAACATTTAGGCAGTATCATACGGAATTGTGAATAAGTTCTTTTATTTTGTGCATTATAGAGCATTTGATTGTTTGACATTCTTAATGTAATTTTACGAATAGTTGTATTCTTATGTAGAAATATCACATATACAGGTTGACCCGTTTGTATCAGGTCAATTTTGTTTTCAAATAGCTGATACCTACGTGACATCGACATGATCTTCAGTTAAATTAATTTAACTTTTTAGAGTAACCATATTTTTTTTAGCGTAGGCTGTCACCGTAACCTATAATTAATAATTACATTTGTTCAATACTAGCATTAGTAACCTATTTATGATTTATACCATTTGTGACGTATCAAATTAATTTAAGTTTTTGTGATGTTTCTTTTTATTCATTATAGTTATTGTTGATTTATGTCGTATCTTTTTATTATTAGAATAGTTGTGAATTTATTTTCAGGTATTTAACGAAAACCAAAGTGTAAGTAGCGATCTTTAGAAGTTAACTTGATCAACGTTATCTAAGTATGTAGCCTGATGACATTAAGTGATTCAGAGACAATCCTATCTTCGTAATATTTCCTGTTAAAGCTTTTCATCGCCGTCTTTGTCATTTCTAGCTTTTTGGCTAAGATAGTTGTTTTTCCCAAATAAAACTAGTGGCGCCCTTTTTAACATTTAACCGATTTTCATACAATATAACTTTTCTGGAGTAACTAATATGCAAAACATCTTTAGTTAATTGAGAATCCACTCCTCTCGCTAAGTTAATCGACGCTAAATTCGCTTGGGAAGTTCGTATAAATCCTTGCAGGACTTAAATCCTGTTTGGATCATGGCAGTATCCCTTTAGAATATTCATAGACTGATCGAAATTTTTGATAATCACGATTAGGTCTTCCTAGTCGGAGAATCTGTGCGGCTCCATCTCGGACCCTACAACCTTATCTAAAATACGCTAGAATGTTGCCTGGTGCTATCTAAACAGAAAAACATCACGTTGAATTGAAACGAACTTTTCCCGGGTACTGTGAATACTGTTAAAGGTTTGCTCTTTTTTGAACCAAGCAAGCGAAACAGTTTTGCTTGCTTCCAGTGCAAAATAAGAAAAATTTAATTCTATCTCGATTCGGATTGTGGTTGGCTTTATAAAACAGATTAAGCTACTTTCTCGCTCATGTCAGAGCGCGCAAATAAATTTACCTGTAATATTACACACTAAGGTCATATTTCCGTCACAACAACGTATAAGACGACAAAGTGCGCTGGTTAAGGAGAGTAAAGACTTGTCAGACATCTAGAGAATTTAATAAACCTTAAGGATTTGAATCTCGCTGAACGCTAATTAACATTTATAAAATGCCGGTTTAAGGGGGTGTTTGCACGCTTTTGCAGATAAATCTGAAACTACTAAATATCCAAAAATTTACTCTGATCGGTGCGGCCGCATAATAATTAACACTCATAACTCAAACTAAAATTTGACCTCCAAAAGTCATGCCTTGTCGTGAACATAACCCAATACCTATTTTATTTATAAATGACGTAACTGTTAGAACTATTAGTCGTAATTTTTATTCTTATACCTTTTGGTTGTGAGGTCGTTATTTATTTCAATATTTTATATTAGATATTTATCAATAGAAGATGTCTTTCTAAACTTAATTGCTAATTGAAATTATCAAGTAATATAACTAATTTTATAAATTTAAAATAGAATACGTGTATCTTACAGGTTATAAATTTGTTAGTGTTAATCAATACTGTCTTTATTTATGTATCTAGGATCAATATAATCAACATTTAAAACTTATTGTATTGATATATTTTTACACACTTACCATAAAATTAATATTATTAACATCAAAAATTATACGTTTCAATTAAAAGAGAGGATTTTCAAAGACTAGATGAAGATCATAAGTATAAAGGATTTAAATAACCAAATATAATATTATAGAACCACATTTCGCCAATTCATTATTATTTCATGCCTTGTGCGTACAAAATTCTATGACAAACCTTGAAAATATCACAAGAACCAGGCGCATTTACATCAAATACAATCAATTCACAATATATAGCTAGTACATCTTCAGCAGATGTTACTGTAAATCAAAATTTATTAACTATAGCACTTGCAGAAGAAAACGCTTCCAGTAGCAGTAAACATTTCTAGAATTATAATAAAATTGTGGAATTAATGAAATCAATGTAATAGCGTTCTTCTACCAAAGAAAGAGAAAATATATAATTTATTTATATCTATTGGATTGACGAACTGACACTAAACCAAACAAGTGGCAAATTTTGAAAGTTCGTGTTTATTCGTTTTGACACTACAATTGCCAATTACAAGTGCCAAGTTTTATGTAATTGCATTTTTAGTAAATTTTCAGGAATAATTGGTGAAATAAAAGACATTAATAATTTGTAAATTCATAACATAGATATTTATAAATTTCTGTAGTTGAATTTATAATGTGTTTTTAACTACTTCTATAATCACATTGTGATGTATGAATAAACAAATTTACTTTCATATTAGCTTTTTGAATACTACTATAATTGAGTTATCTAATTTTCTTGTCGATTATTTTTTTTAAAATACTGATTTGCTGAAATAAATAAGTAATGCTTGTATGAACTAAAAATCAAGTAGGAATTAACTTTTTAATAATGATCATCGCATTCCTATACTTTAAAAATTAACATATAAAGAGTTACTTAATGAGCATATTTATGAATTTTTAAACGAATTTCAATTTAATTTTGTAGCACCTGCGGACACGTATTCAAATAACTTAATCACTTTGTAATTTTTGATTACTGCACCATCTACACTCACTTCTACATAAGGATAGTTTTTATTATACATAATTCCGAAATTAACTAATATTTTTTTGACATTTTTACATATCTGTATTTTGTTCTTCACAAGCTTGTATAAGATAACCACTAAATATTTCAAATTTCTCCATGTATTTCTTCATATTATTTTTATACTGTATGTTGACATGGTTTTTAAACTTATTAATTTTCGTATCGTCATAAATAAATTCTTCATAAGTTATCTTGAAAATTCTCTGGAATATACTTTCTCGTTGGATAAATCTGCTAAACCTTTCCTTGTCTATGATCTGTCATAAACTTATTGTATCCGACAACAATTTAGTGCTCAGGTCGCCAATTGACTAGCAATATATCTATAAATCCCTATATTATAGTCTGGGAAGGTGGAGCATTCCATCTTTCACAGTATATCTCTATCCCACATTTTCATTCGTAGGAGAGCGCTATTTCAAAAAGATAATTAAATCTTCTACGAAAACGTAAACATGTTTTTGATAATGTTGCTAATGACCTTAGTAGTCGAAGATATAACGTAACAATCGATAAAATAAAAAACAAATGGAAGAAGTTAGTCCGCAGTTATGCTAAAGCAAAAGATAAAAACGGCATCGGTGCATCACTAAGTTTTCAATTTTTTAACGAATTAGATGAGATTCTGGATACTAAACCAAGTAATGATTATACGCATTCTGCAGAATGTACAAATTTGGAAGAATCAAAAAAATAAAAATCCCAATGAACGTGAAGTGAGAAACGTGCCAAACTTAAGCACATTATGGCTAAAAATGGAGAATATTAAAAGCACCAGAAAATACTCAAGGAAAGATTAGAATTGGAAAAGCTTGAAGTGGAAAAAAGAAATTATATCTCCATGAATAATATTTAAATACACATACTACATAATTCATGTATGCCCAAAGTTTTTGTTATTTTTGGTTTATCCTGTTATAATTCAATTTTAAGAAATATGTACAGTAAACAGGTGTATAAAACAGTTTTCAACACAAACTATTTTGTATGATATATGTGTTCAGTGCCTAGCACAATATACAATAAAATACTTAATGTTCTTGTTTTAATGTATAATTTATTTTTTATTTTACAACACCGTTTATGTTATATTAAACACTATCAATTCTATACTTTATTTAATTTCAAAAACTATTTGATACTTTACAACACTTAACGTCGGTTTTACAATCACAGTATAAATGACTTATATTTCAAGAATAATTTTTTCATTGTGTGTATGAGTTCAAAATCATCATTTAGCTTAACTTTCCAACTGAAAGGGAATTCACAAAACCAGTTGTTTTTTACTTATCACCGGAAAGTTTCTTGAACGAAAGCTTTTACATTTTGTTCTATATTATATTATTGAGTCTACATTTTCCAAATCTACTTTTATTTTAATCATAAGCTCATACTTCATTTGTAAATTAGTCAAAATCATCCATATCGGGCCTAATACGATTCTTGTATTTTATATGTACATACATAACATGTTTACAAAAATAATAAATTTATAAATAAAATTATAACAAACATGTTATGCCTTATTGAATGTATTTAATTCATGTATAGTAATGTATTTGATAGATATGTGTTTAAATAAAAATAATAAAAATCAACTTCTATAGTACTTGTATGTTTGCTAATTGATAATTGCATTTGCAAATTGCGTTTTATAAAACGATGCTCTACAGGTCATTTTATCAAAGGTGATTTATTTCATTCATTTCCTAGCAATCAGATGTTCATTAAAAATAATAAAAGCTCTTGTGTAATTACTACTGATAATTTTGTACTTTCAAAATGTTTTTCTGATAATTATTTAAAGAATAACTTATATGTTGATTATAGAAAAAGCTCTTATTAAATTAAAATTCAGTTGCAGAAAACATAATTAACTGCAACACACTTAGCTTTGTGAACGGATCGTTTTTTTTAATTAAAACAAATCGTAGAGCTTAGCAACCTGTTGTTATAGTTAAATACTGTTTTGCATCACACCTAACTCAAAATATGGTTTATAGAAAAAACATCTGGACAATTAATTATAAATTTACTAAATAAATTACACAAATAAAATAATGTTCTCTTTTTGGAGAGACTTAGCTACAGCAATAACTCACCTCAACATCAAGAGCACATTAATGAATATTAAACATTTGTTGACATACATGTTGGCAATTACCATTCTCATTTTTATTATAAAATGAACTATGAGGTTGATTGATATTAATAATAGTTTCTTCCATAAAATCATTTTCACAAATACATAAATTATGTATAGAATACACGTTGCTAACATTATTTTATAATAGCATTAAATCGAGGTTATCTAATTTCGTAACCTTTGAAATCTCTTTTAATAGCTAAATGAATTTTCAATAGTAACCCTAGCAACGGATATTTGAATATCTTCAGCTCTTTTGTTAAATGACCAGTAACCTTAAAAGGTGTAACAAGCCAATTTAAATTCGGGTATGCACTACTAAAGATTTCCACTCATAAGTTTTAGGTTTTCTACATTCTTTCGATTTCGATAAATTGCAGATTTGCGCAAATAATCGTGCATTGAGCTAGATTTTCCACAAAACACATCATACCTTTTCTGATATACAATACCTTGTATTAATAAACTTGGATAATGTTTACGATTAACACGAGCTTCTGGCAGTTGTATTGTGATATGACTATATCGTTGGTTGCTCCTATGATATGGTCAATGCTTGTTTGTGTAAAAAACTTTCAGTAATCGTATTACTTCTACTTCCTGTTATACAAGCAATGCTTTGTGATTTGAAAGAAAGCAAAAAATTTATAACTCTTTGCAAGTAGGAATGAACAGAACTCAAAGTAACATTAAAACTGTCAGAAACCTGTCTAAATATTTCCTGGTTACTCAAACTCCATGTAACAAGTAAAAATGTTTTTCCAGAAGCAATTTTTGTCTGGGCCATTAGAATGAGTAGGTAGAAAATTTGATTTCGTAAGTTGTGCTGAAACAGAAAAAATAAAATCTATACAAACTGTTTTAGGTTTTCGTCTCACATATTATTTTGTACGCCGTTGTTCGTAGTTTTCTTATTTAATCGCTTTTTAGATTTAAAATGATGGTGTGATTTAATAATCTCTCATTTTTGTTGTTACACATTTTTAGAATTTGCAAAAGGTTTTGTTTACTATGCTTTACATTCGTACACGAAACTCTAGAATAGCTCATTTCACGTATTTTTCGGTGCATTTCAGAGTAGCTGCTCGTTTTAAACTCTTACAGTGCCTGGAATACTTGAAAAGAAAGCACTTTTAAATTGAGGTTAAGTATGTTTATCTTCCAAAGATTCAAATTTGTAATGTCATGTAAATACCTTATATGGATAATTATATTCACCATCTTTACAGATTTATGTTGAACTAGTTACGAAGAAGTTCTCTTTATTACCGTTGATGATATTTTGTATTTCATGCGGTTTACGATGCAGAAGTAAAATTATTGCAATTTAAAGGTAGTATTTACTTCCTTACATGTTTAAGAATCTTAACGAATAAATCAAATTGCTAAAAAATGCTGCAATTTTGAATTACACGAAAAATAATAACCTTCAAAATAACACTACTTTAAACACTAGTAGATAATTTAGAAAGATTTTAAATAGAAAATCAGGTAGATGTTAATGATATGTACACTATGTAGAACTTAAAATCAATTTACCATTTTTGAAATCGCTATGAACAGCGTTTGATTTTTTTTATATTGTATAATTGCGCGCCATTTTTATCGGAAATGCAGCCTTAATGAGCTATAACCATGAAGGTTACGCATAGCGAGAATCATATCGAGACCGCATTCGGCTAGAGTGCCTTTATAAATAGAGTAAAAACAATAGAGGTCTTCATTTCTATTGGTCACACGCGATTTTAGTCTTTAAAGTACGAATGGTCGCCACGTTTGTTCCAATCGGTTTCAACTTTGCATTAGTAATTGATAAATTTTTCGTGTTATTTGAGTTATATTTGAATTTAAGTGGTATTTTGTTGAAAGTGTATATAATTTTAGTGACTATAAGTTTGTGCTAAATGTTTAGTATCAGTTCGTTCAAGAAAACATTAAACTTTAATACAGAAAATATGTAAAATTAAAAGATTTTAAAAGAGATGCATTGCTTTACTGTAACAAAAATGCCTCCAAGTTTTTGTTAAAATTTGAAATACAATTTAGGCAATACTATAATATTGTGTCAAAGCAGAATATAGACCTAAATCAGTTTTCTTGTGATAAATTTAAAGAAATGTCTTATAAGTGTACATTTATTGTCACAATTTAAAATTAAAAATTATAAAACGATTTGTTCTGTTTAGGCTTAAAATAGTAAGTAAAAGAATAAAGTGTAAAAAGTAAATTTTTACTAGTAAGGCGTTAATGTCTAAGCAAAGGTCCGACTTGTCTCATGGTAATAATATGGTCATGTTCAAAATCATTTAACTGCCGATAATTTTGATGTTGATAAACTCTTGGCATTCTTAAATGTTCAGAAGGAAATAGTGGACAAACAATTCGCAAAATTGACAGTTATTACACACCCGATTGTCTTATTTCATAAAATTCTTTATAACTATATATATATATATATTAGTTTTTATTGTTCTTTTGTCCTAATGTTGCAGGTCGCAATACAAGTGGACTACTTTCAAACTGAATTGACCTTATTTATTTAGCATCATTAAGGTGGGTTGCATCAGGTCAGTTCAACTTCAGTTGATTGTGAACTACAGCCCTAAGAGTATTTTTACGTTGTACCAGCATAGTTTATGTTAAACTTTGGTTCAAAAATTGGATTAAACTGAACGCCAGATTTTTTGGGTTCAAGGCAAGTTTAACATTGTTTTTCAATATTCTAACTTAGAAATTGATATTTGTTTACATAAATTTAACCATAACACACTTGCATATCAATTCGATGTTATACATACATTAAAATAGGGGAGAGTGGGCCATGGTGCCAATTCGGACAAATCAAAAACTAAATATTGCTAATGAAACTTTAATATGTTAGAAAAGTAATCTCATTTGCAAACTTGTAAAACAAACAAAATAAGTGCTAAAAATTATCAAATAAAAAAAAAGTTACAACTGTTTCATTGTGACCCACTGATGGGCCACAATAAAATAGTCAGTGGGCCACAATGATACAACAAATTTTTCTTAACGCATGTTCAACAACGTGAAGTTTAGTTCGAACTTGAAGGATGACTGAAGCCTTTTTGTTTTTCCCAAGCAAGTTGGTGGTAGTAGGATCATTTTAATGTCATCTAGTGACACCCATGCCATATCCGGAACAACTGGGAACACGAACTGACGTTCATTTTTCAAACTTTTTCTCAGAAAATTAATTTCTATATTGTTTTCAAGATCTTTTTTTGACCACTTGTCCTATATAAAAAATTGCTGTTTTTCTTTTAAAATGCACTAGCACGAAATCTCCAAGTGTTAGTTCTCTATTCAGTTCCTTAAACCCAGAAGTATCTAATGCCGGACGCCATTCTGTAACCTCATTCGATTCCTCTTCTATAGGGCTAGAAACTGCAACTTCATCTTCAGACGATGACACATCACTTCTTATTGGTTTCTTTTTACGTAAAAGTGAACTTTTCTTCAGGTAAATTTTCGGTTGCTTCTCGGCGTCTTTTAACTCAAAGATATTTTTTTCAGGAGTGTCCGTTACAATACAACTGTGTCCTTTGGTACGTGACTTTTTAGACTTTCTCGCTCCCGCTTTTGGAAACCCTTTGTACTGCTCTGGTGAAACGAAAAGGTTGTTTGATATTGTATTAGAAGTATGAACAACATTTTCTATTGGTGTTTCTTCCAAATTAACGAAAGTTAATCCGCTTCCTGTTTGTAAAACTTCTGGAGAAGGTGTCCGAATCCTTCCCCCTCTCGCTGTATTTTCAATTCCTATTTGTTCTGTTTCCCCCACTTTACTAGCTTCGGTGGGAAAGTCACGATCGATTACGTAGCTAAAGAGGAAATCATCATCCGAAAAAATGTTATGATCGAACGGGTAAATACCTGTTTTCTTGAACCCAGATATAATATTTGCAGGCGTCATAGATCGTTGGTGAGCTACTCCTACACAACTGGCAACTTCATAAATACTTATTGGAGTTCCAGGGTTGTGAAGCAACCAAGAGTCGACTGCTACGTTATAATGGGACTTAAAACGAATAAAATGCAGAGACGTCAAGAGGTTGTAATTTGTTGATAGAATAAGGTGACTATAGTAACTCCATTATCTTTAACTAAATTTAAGGTTTCGATTGTTAAATGACTTTCATGGTTGTCATATATAAGGACACTTGAGTTATACATTAATGAAAAATAGTCTTCCCAACTTATATAATAAATTTCAGAGAAATTTTTTAATTTTTTATTTATTATTGTGGAACGTTTTCGGATGTACTTCTTGTATTCAAATATACAAGGAAATCCTTCATCGGCACAGATGTTACAATAAAATAGTTAAAAAACATAAGTAGTGCTTGAAATAATAATTAAAAGATAAACATCTAGAAGGGAAGGACAATAAATAATTAAGTCAAGATACAAACATAAGAACATCGTTAAAATTAATAAAATTACAATAAAACATTACTAAGAGAAAATGTCTCTGAAATTTATTATATAAGTTAGGAAAACTATTTTTCATTAATGTTTAATCATAAACCCAAATTTGTTTGAACAACAATTCAATTACTTGAAAAAGGCAAGTCGAACCAGAAAAATTCAACACTTCAAACAACTACAATTAAAATTACAAAACCTAAAATTAAAAGTATGGTTTTTAACTAACTGCTTGAAATTCCAACTACAGCCGAAATTTATAACAATTAGAATTAACACAAACATAAGGAACTACACTAAAACTATCCAAAGGACTACTATATCCATCTTAAGAGAAGAAAGAAAATACATATATCAACAAATCTACAATATTAAGAACAAAATTTGGTTTCTACCATCACTTTTATCCAAAGATCTTCATCCCATCGCCTGGAATAGGTTACTAAATTAAGTCTATCATGAAACTGGTGAATTTAACACTTTTAAGAAATCACAATTAACCAAAAAAATTGAGAATTTTAAAAATCAGAAAAGTAACTCAATCAAAACAACTAGAAATAAAGAAAATTCTAAATATAATAAATTTACCAATTTCACAGACAAAACAATTTACCAAAGTTTCATAACAGATGTTTAAATTTAACTAATATAGTTGTACCCACAGAATTTAAAAATTATCTAAATCTAGGTTTACAATATAATCCCTTATCTATAATCACAAACAACTCCATTGATCAAATAACAATCCAATGTCAAGACCTGATTAATAAGTGTTTGCGCGGAAAAATGATAGTTGGAGGCAAACTGTTCCCACTTGGATTAATCATGCAGCATGTAGTGACAAGCGTTCCTAGTTCACCGCTTGTACACTGACTGACTTGTTTTTGACCTCTGGGTGCCAATATTTTTTTTGGTTTCTGTACTGTGCTTGTTGTTTTGTCAAGGTTAAATATACGACACCCATCGCCAAATTTGTCAGAGCGTCTATAGATATCTTCAAGGTTTTCAAAAAATGTAGAAACATTGTGCCTATTAAAAGATGTTGATCTAGTTATACTGCATCCTTCTGGCTGACAAATGCTAATCTGTGGATGATGTTTCAAAAATCTCTGCATCCAGTCAATACCTGATATTTTATTACTTTCCCAGCTGTCTGGTATTTTAATATTATTAAGTATGCCAGCTCTCGGAAATCTTTTGTTGATTTACCATAACACATTTTGGAGCAGGTGAGCATATATTCCATTAACGAAGTTCGTGTGAAAATATCAGACGACATTAATAGTTCGGCTTCATACGAATATATATTTGGGTGGTGACGAACTTTTTTAACATATCTAGAGAGTGTCTGATACTTAACGTGATATTGTAAAGCAGCTTCTCTAAGTGAAACTTTACGTCCATTTTTATCACCTTTTACAAATGCTACAACAGCTTGTCTCATTGAGTCTGTTATAAATATTCCCTTGTTCGTCTTCCTTTTCGTCTTCTTGACATTGCTTTGCCTAAAACAATATTGAAAACTGAGGCATAAAATATGCTGTAGCAAATTTAATTCAGCGTTTAAAAGACAAACATTCTTAAATATTATCATGTGCTAATAGCAAAATTACAGGAGGGCCACAATGAGACATGTTTCATTGTGATCCCCTAAATTGTGGCTCAAGTTGGCCCAAAGCACATGGCGACCAGATTAGATAGGTTAACTAAAAGCTTTTTAAAGCACAGCACATCGATATATACAATTGTTTACCTTAATAGTTATACTTTTTAACAAATAAAATTTACTTAATGATTTAAGCGTTTTTAAATCCGGTATTTAGAGTAAAAAGTATGAAAAATTATTACTTTCGGTAGCTGAAAAACGACATGTTACACAGACATTCAAACGAACAACTAAAATCAGCTGCTACCTGCTTGAAATGTGTACTTATTCTTTCGTTACATAGATAGCAGCACAGGTTCGTTTTCATTTAAAAAAGAAAAATGGATTGTCTCACTGTGGCCCATGTTTCATTCTGGCCCACCCTCCCCTATATGAGGCGTTTTAATTTAATATTGTAATGGCGAGAAGCGAATTTCACGACGGGGTAACCACTGTCTAAATGTTGTACACCATTGCTCAGTTTCGGTAATGTTATGCATTTATTGCAGTATTTCTTTCAATTGCAGAGAAATTACCTTCCATTTCCGTATTTCCGCAATACATTGCCGCATTTCTTATAATTATTAAGAAATTACCTTCCATTTCCGTAATACATTGATGCATTTCAATAACTATTTCAACAGTGTATTTATGTATTTGTTTACCATTTCCGATATTATTGGTAGTATTTATATTATAATTTAGTTCTATTACATGTTAGTTATTTATATAACTAATTTAGATGAATTGTAACAATCAACTGGTAAAAATTACCATACGAATTTTTAAAATATGTTGCATGCACTTCTTCTTGGCTAGCTTTTATTAGGGAACAACGGTTCTAATTATAAGAGCCTTATTCTAGGTTACAAATGAGCTTATTCCTTGCAAATTATTTAAAAATCTTTTGTTAATCTAGGAAAGGAATCGGTAACAATCTTAATCAAATCGAACTTCCTCAAAATATCAATTTCTTGAAAAAATATGTTTTTCCTACAACCACTTCCAAACTAGTTGGTTTACACACTGTTGACCATAATTTATCCTCGAATTCATCTATGCTGCCGACGATATGTAAACACAAGGATAGTGAACTAGTTAAGATTGCTCGAACTGTATGTTGGTAATAGTCAGGCGTAAGAGAGACTTGCTTACGTCACGCGGTTACCTCAAGCTTCGCGCCTTTCTGTTTGGGCGGTTACATTTTTGTAGTAATAACAGCTAGAAACTCACCGTTTTTAATCGCGTTGTATGATATTGGTTGGTTTGCATATTGATTAATATTTATTATAGTGCATTAGAGGTAAAATGTATTTTGTAGAATGTAAAAGATTTATATTGTGTATTTATAGAATTTTAAAATGCCGGGTTGTCGGTGTGCCGTTGCTGGCTGTAATAACAGTTTCAATGTAACAAAAATGCACACTGAAACTATTATTTATCATCGCTTTCAGCGGCGGTTCCTTAATAAGTGCACATGAGCACGTGCACTCCCAAATAAATACGCATTTACGCATTAAAAAAACGAAAACATTTATTATTCTATTT
>JAHWXV010233571.1:0-12613 GCA_024586415.1 Phrixothrix hirtus | reverse complement strand
TATATATATATATATATATATATATATATATATATATATATATATATATATTTATATTTATATATCGGTGAGAATCCAAATTAATTTGTAGTGCCGGCTGCCGACTATTGTAGAGGCCCATTGTAAAGGGAGCAGTTTAATGCATACCTCCTGCCCTGCTTAAGGACGCATATCTGCGTTGTCTGTAATTAATTGTATTTAAACATTAGTTGTAGTATAGTAGCTTGATTAGTTTTCCTCATTACTCTTGAATCAGGTCACATTCAAGAGAAGGGGAAATTTATCTGTAAACCGTTATATCATACTGTTTTGTGTGTATTATGTAAACCATTTTCTTTAATAATAGATACATAATACTAATCAAATAGACTTCCATTTTGAACCTAGAATAAGTTACCAGTAATCACCTTGTATTTCAGGGGTTATGTGTTAAATGTGGTACCCCCTTTTTTTAGTCGCGATATTAATTTATAATATTATTCAAATCCCTGATAAGGAGCAACCCAGGGACAACCCAACTATAGCCACGGAACCGTTTTTCCCTGTTCCGAGGAACAGTTCCATTCAGTGAACAGCCTATCTGGAGCAGTGGCGCTTCATGTTTCTATCAAGTCTTTGTACGTTGTTCTGGCGTATCCCTTAGGACGCGGACGAGCTGGTGTAATTCCCCGGGAATCCTCCCTTCCCCGCAGAGCTAGCGGGTCAACAGCCTCGCTGCAGTGCATAACGCTAAACGCGCCCGTGACAACACGCGGAAACATTCTGCAAATCGCAATTTCTGAGGAAATCACTTAATTATTTTGTATTCTCTTCATCTACTATCAGAATAAGTCATATGGTACCTCATGATGATCAATCTAGTTATTTAATTAGTATAAATAACTTTTCAGTGATTCTTCTCTTTTCTATACTTTGTGAATATTTCATTCAGTATACCTAATTACTAGATGTCAAGAGCGTTTTTATGTGCAGCTTTAATCCTTCGTGTTGATCTAATTAAGACGTTTATTGGATTAAAACTCAACTTAAATCCCTTTTGCAATAAACGGCTATTGTATCAAATTATTGCCGAGGTGGTTTTTAGATTGAACGTGTTGAAGGCAGTGTTTCATATTGCAGGCTAAACCCATTTTATCGAATTTTCTTTGACTTAGTTTCCATTATTAGTTACAGCCTGTAATTGTTAAAAATGTGGAATAGAGGAAAACATTATTTAAAAAATTTTAATATTTTTACAAACTATTTAAAATTACCGTAAACTGCGCTATCGTCGCTGAAGCAACTTGATAGATATGCATTGTTTGGTCTTTCCAGCCATTTTATTCATTTAAAAGTGCGTTGAATTTATTGAAAATTCCTAAATTTCACTTTCTTAATTATTAATTACGTGAGCGTTAGCGAATGTGTTTTGAAACTATGGTTGACTTCTCAGAAAATGTGAAGTAACGCATTTTTGCGTTGAATTAGTACATTTCACGCGTTTAAGATATCGTTCATTTTGGTAGTGGTTTCGCTTTCTAGTTGACATCAATTTCACGACGAAGGTAGCTTCTGCATTTTCAGAAACTATCAAACGCCAGTATAAATGGGTGGTACAGAATATACCCAAATTTAGTCGAAAATTAATTGGTCAGGGGGAAAAATACCTATTGAGCTTGTCCGATTACGAACCTTGATGCTATTGAAGAACATATTCTTACTCAATGTGTATTTCCCCTGATACGCAATTATTTTACAAACAATTGTCAAACAAGGACCTTGTCACAGTATAAATTGACAATAACGCATGTGGCGGAAATCACGAGTGCTTTGCCACGGCCGGCAAAGCTACGGTGGGGCGAGGCGTGGTTCAACGGTACTTGCGAGGCTAAATACTGTAGAATTAAGTCAAAATCGGTCAAAGGTGGACGCCACAGTTCTCAAGTCAAAACTGCAATTAGGCGATGTTTGCGAAACACTCTGTATATCACGATAATGGTTACTTACCTTAAAAGTGGGAACAGACACTAATTGGTACTGCAGATACTGGATTAAAACTGAAAAAGAAAGGTACTAATGCTAAAGATGTTCACTTATGTAAGATTGCTCTGTATGAGGAGAAGTGGTAATCGTAATTATAAAATCAGGAGTAAAGCCCCCTTTCCTGTGAATAACTGAACTAGATCTTTATGTAATGATTGTTAAACAAAAGATAAATCGAGATTATTGATACACCCTGCATATTAAAAGTGAAATGAATTGTCTATAACAATTTCAAGTTGAATCAACGAGGCACAATAATTAATGTCATGAATTATTTTAAAAATGCTGAAGGCAATTTAGACTGTAGTTAACGTTTTAAATTTTACTTGAAACAAATGCTTTGCCATACATTTTACAAAATAACAAATTCTGAACCAAAATTATATTTGTCAGGCGCAACTGATTTGTTGACAATATTACGCAATAAATGATGTTTAAAATAAACAAAAGGATTAGTTGAGCACAAAACACACTATGCTATTTAGATTCACAATTTACACTTGTACACAAAAGGGATTCAAGTTCGAAGATAAATAACTATTCTCTAAATAAAATTAGAACAATAACTTTTGCATTAGCCAGAGCACTCGAGGTTTGTGTTTACTTACAAAAATTAAATTGAAGGTGGATTTAAAAATCACTTTAGAGAACAAACCTTAATGACTTTGACAACAATTGTTGGCATAAATATCAAATATATATAAACAAAGGAAATCAAGCATAAAAGAGGGTAACCCGTATGTTAGTTTTCATAAAATCAAATTATTGGTTACAAATTATTGATTAAACTAAGATACGATTAAAAAGTGTTAGACTAAATTTTATAATTCACAACAAAAAGGTTCATGATGATGTTTGATAATTAATGCAATGGAAAACTTATTCGTTTCGACTCCAAACGAATTATAGAAACTCTTCTTTAATTCCTTTGGCGTGATAATAAGTTAAATCGAGAACTAACGTCGCTTATTAACATTTGATACTATTTAAAATCTTAAATTTTGCAGCAAGGATTTTTGACAAAGGCAAGATCGCCGAGCATCCTGGTTTTTAACGGTGAAATAATCGAAATTTTCAATTACAGGTGAAATGGTTTGCGTATAGATCTTCGGAGTGGAAGCCGTTTCCCTCATTGACTGATAAGCTTAAAGACCCTATAGGTGGTCACTGACGAAGAATTTTTCTGCCTTGACTTATTGATTAAACATCCCCAAAATGTGGAATTTTCAACTTGGCGACGACGCTGGATGAGAACAATACGGATTCAATAAGAACACATCATCTTAGCTAAAAATTAGAGAAATGACACTACACTTCCGAAACACCACTTTATTTACTTTGACGGCCGAGTCAAAACTGTTACTCTTACAAGACTTCCCACGAAATATTCTTGTTTAAAAAAAAATGTCGGCCTTCAACCGGCGTCAATATTCTTGTAGCGTTAATTAATACTACAATTGCCCTGATAAATATTATATTCGTTTCTGAATTTACAGCATACGTTATTTACTTGAGCGCCTAACCTCTAGAATTTTTATGTAAACAAGTGACCTATTCAATACCCTTGAAATGCGCGTGGGCACAATGTTGCTACATGTTATAATCACAAAGCTGACCTAAGCATCTAATCAAATAGATCGAATTCTATATTTGTGTTGGATTTTAAAATATTCAATTTTATGAAATATACGAGGTGCATTAAAATAGTTCAATATAGAAGCCAAATTATCCTTCAGATAAAAAGGATGTTCTAACAAATTATGAATTAAGTCTGATTTTAATTAAATTCTATAAGGAAATAATGTAAGTCGTAATATTTCAATTAACGTATTTATAACAAAAAGACCAACGAGAGCTGACAATCTGTAGGTTATTTATATTTTTGGCTCTAATTTGATTATTACAAAACTTCATCTTGACTTTTTCTGATAATAGTATGATTGACACCGGTGGAATTTTGATTATGTGTGTAGCATTTAAAACACATTGATTTAAATGAAAGCTTACCAAAGATGTTTCTATCTCATTAATAATTTTTATTCTAAATTGCTACATTCTGATGGTTAATTAAGAATGTTCCATTAGGTTGAAACATCTTTTGTGAACCTTCACTTTTAGAAAAATTATCTAACTTTAGTAATAGGAAAAGCAGTTATTGTTACAGGTTTTACATAATTCTGTTGGTATTAATCCTGAAGTGAAATAGAATATTAGCTTGATTAGTATAGCTAATTCTATAATTCTTAACTAAAGTTCGGATTTATATCGTCATTAGAAGATTCCCTGAAACGACCACATCCAATTGAGAACAATTTAGGGTTAATTTGAGATTTAATGAACATATCATGTAGTATGATAAAAATTGATAACGTGCTGGCAATTCCCAATATAGCAATAAATCAATTAGGACAAATAGTTTTCAGAAGTTACTTCACTTTCATATAAATATAGACATTATTTAACTATTTTTTGTGATTGCATCGTCAAATTGTTTATGTAGTGATACTTTTAGCCGGCTCATATTAAAAAGAGAATCTAAATTATCAGAATATATCTTATACAAATCAAATTGAAAGTGAAAATTAAGCATAACCACCCAAAGTAAGTCCTGGATGTTAATTTAGTATAGCTGTAAATATTTTACCTTACACTGAGAAGCTATGTTCGTCTTGGGGATATGTGGGAGAGGTGGCGCTTATTAATTCCAAGCTACACGCGACTTCTACGCTTATAGTATGGTCCAAATGTTATGCAAAAGATTTTCATTCGGACCTTCTGAATCATCTTGATTAGTTACACTAATATTCGCGTTTTTTACGTTTATAATCAAATTCTTCCTTAATGTCAAAATGTACTGGTTACAGTATATGAAATGTGGTACTAACGCTAAGTCGCAGAAATGAAAACACTGTGAAATGAGCATAAGATGGTTGTTATATGTAAACTACAAAAATGGTGAAAATTAATTGTTCGGTTAAAGAGAGAAAACGTTTACAAAAGTGTTTTAATAAATGTAAAACTAAAAGAATTCGTATACATCTAAGGTACTAAAAAAAACCTCGTTTAGCTTCACAAAACTTTCTACTGGAAGCTAACAGTGGATATATCAAGCGAAGAAAGGAATATAATACTGTTTTAATATTAAAGGTGATCTAGGCGGATAGATTTTAAAGCATCGGTAATAAATTATGAATAAATTCCATCTTTAGCGTTATAATAGAATTTTGTAATAGATCATTTCTCAGATTAATATGAGGCTGTACAGGCAAAGCGATACCTGAAAGCTTTGTACTACCTATTAGAATTTGATATATTTTCTAAAAATAATTATTTCTAATCTGTAGAAGTTTAAGGAAATTACAAACAATTTTGAGAAAACGTATCTGTAGGAAATGCACACAAGCGTGGTAATGAAAAAAGGAGCACAAATCCTTTTATTGCAAATTTCAGTTTTCTGGAATAATTTAATGAATTTACTCAATAAAACTCCTTTGTTCGCGTACCTAATAAAAAATGAGCTCGTGTAATAAATATAAGATAATTTATTAAAAAACCGAAGTTGCGCCCGATAAAAATGGAGCATCTTTTACAAAGAGCGAAATTAATTTTGTAGCGTCAACCTCCGTAAACATAAACTTGGAATATAAAAAATGTTTTTAAAGGGCGCGTTCTGTATAAAATAAAGGAATATTTGTGATACATGCATTTAATTATGTTTTATAGAAGGTTTACGATTTCAATGTAAATAAATACGCGTAGTTAACTGTGAGGTGGAAACTGTCATTGCCATTTCTTTTTAGCAATAAATAGAAGTGAAAACTTGATATGAGGAAAAGAGGTTTTTGTTTCTTTCGATAAGTTATATAGAAGGTTATTATAAGTATTAGAGTCCAATTTCTTTCAATTCAATGTTTGATATAACATAGTATAGAGCTTACTATTTCAAGTGAAACGTAGAAAAGCTCGAGGGAATTCATATGTTATAGCAACTAACTTTTTAGGTGAATTGTTGCCTAAACGTCAATTTCCATAAATTAAGGAAACAGAAATAGGTTTATCGTGACTTCTATCAAATAATAAAGTTAGATTATGTGGAACTAGTTTGTAAAATATTGTAAAAGAAATACCTAACGGATAAAATAAGCTTTCTATTAGGTCCTCAAACAATGTTTTCTTAGGCAACTTTCAGAGAAGCACCACTGAATTTAATAAAACTTTCAATGTACAAGCTCTACGGATCTAAATAAATGAGAATTAAAATAGAATTTGCAGAGTAGTCCTCGTCTATTCGAAGAATGCTTGTTTCGTTTTATTTGGTTGTAATCTGTGCGCTCCAGACGTGCCAGGGGCCGAGGGAGTCGATATCAACGATGGATCAGTTTTCAATGAAGCTCTAGAGGAAGTTTAGTGAATGCGGAATTGGGGATGATGTTTTAATAATGGTAAATTCGCTTAGAGCTAGCAGTGCAATTGTTCGAGAATGCTGCAGTAGACAGCGAGCGTCGCCGTTGTCCGAAACGATTTCAGAAGTCAGAAATGGTGGGAGTCAATTAATCGTAAATCAGACAAAGTTTCGGTAATTTCCCTTGTTTCGTATAACAATGAATCGTCCCCCAAATATGAACTCATAAACCGTGATGGATTTATAACAGTGTTAAAGTTGTGTCAGTCGCGAAACCGAAACGTAACAGACCGCAGAGACAATCGCGACCAATTTAAAATAACAGCCCCTGTATCGGCTCGCGTTTTCATAAATCACATTATAACGCCACATAAATCTGCCGTGCATAAACCACAACACGGGGCGCATATCGACGACCACTTCATGGGCCGCCGCGACGTCCAAGTGACGGCCTCCATAAACAATGCGCCGGTTGAGGTCGAAACACTCGATTGAATCTCATCAATCTGATACAGATTTATTTTCAGTGTCAGATGTATAAACCCCCATCATTTTAAACTTGGAGCTTCATTAATGTCTGGTCTGTCGTTTTTGTGACAACGACACCTGTTTAGAGCTACCGGGGGGACCTAACGACGTTGCATTGTTAAGGGGCGGTAATGGGCTCGCAAGAGGGAACGATAGTGTTATCTGTCAAGACCACGCGTCCTTAAAGAAGGTCCAGACTCCGTTGTTCCTTCCCGAGAGTCTTCTAGGGATTTTCCATTTACATCCTTTCGCTGCAGGAGATTCCGCCGTACAGAATTTTACTTTTATTGTGTTTTATAACTCAGACAAGCAGACTCTAGAAGACAAAAACACATATAAATTTCTTTACATTTATAAAGAAGAAAAATCTTCAGCTACTACGGTTGAATTAATAGCTTACGTGACTACTCCTAGATAACTGATACCGTTCAAATATTCTGAATAAATCAATGACGTAAACCAGGGCATGCCAAACTCTTCTAACATTTATTTTCATTTTATACTTTATTTATCTGGCATTATAATTTATATCAGTTATTTGACGTACTCTTGTCTGTATTGAAAATTTGTACTTAAGAAGTTTGAAAGATATAAGAACCGTAATGCTATTTCCAACCTTTACACATAGTAATTAGCTCCGAACAAATTAGATTTATTTATAAAAATCGTGTTCGTTCAAATTGATCTGAAGCTCAATTTATCTTTAAAATGAATACCTCGAGGTAATGTTCTGGAATAGTAACGGGCGTCTGTAGGGCAATATTAGCCGCTCTTGTTTTGGTAAACTGAAGTAAAAGTTTTACCTGTTGTACTTCCCCAGCCTGAAGATTGCTATTATAATTATTCTAATTACAAGTATTTAGGATAAAAATTTAAAATAAAATAACGTTAATTTCCTTTGTTTAAGGATCTTTGCGTATAAATTTGTTTTGTACGTAAATTCTCAACTTACAAATGTCCCAATAATTTCATTTGCACATTACTTTTATCTTGTAAATTTTATATTACCTATTAATCATACCGTATTTAAAGTTATAATAGGAGGCGCCTATTTGTGTAGTTATTGGATATTTAAACATTATGTCATGATCAAGTAATTATTCTATAACCCAACAAAAGTTCTCAAAGTTTGAATAAGTAAGTTATACTATTTAAAACTTAAATTTATCAATTAGCTATTTTTATTAAAGGAAATTTACTTTCAAGTGTTGATTTTTAAATTGCACTCTGTGGGCAAACATTTTTAGATCGTATGTGCTGAAACCCAACCAATCCATGATATAGTAAGCTGAGAAACAGGAATACACAATCTTTGTCTTAAGGAGTGTCGTAACGTGCTTAATAATTCTCTGGATGTACAAGTATCTTGCAAAGACATTTTTAAAATGATATATAATAAGAAAGCTCTGCAAGCAAACATGCTTGTTTATTCAGCCGCTGTTAGAAATAAACTAGAGCAAAAAAGGACGATAGTATAAATTTAACAAAGCCCATCATGAAAAATAATACTGGGTGACCCAGAACGTCCACTCTAGCTAATAACTCCGTTAAGACAAGAGCTAAAATTTAGATTTTTGGAGGCAATGCGTTAGGCGTAAGGGAGTTTACATCTATGAACAAAAATCTGTTTTGATGCTTAAGTTCAAATTTGAAAAGTCAAATAGTATACCCTGTATATTGCCATTTCAATAAAAAGCCTATTTTATTTAGAATGCAACGATACAAAACTTAAGATATTTTAAATACAAATAGCATTAGAAAAGAAATAAGTAATAACAAAAAATGTAAAATGTATACACGAAAAAACAAAATAACTGTGTTACACATACAGTTATCATTTTCGATGTTACTCTTGGATAAGCTTAAATAATTTTGTTTTACAAGTCTTCTAAATTAACAAGAGGACTATTATATGCAAGCTCTTTGAGATAACCCCAAAGGAAGAAGCCCATAGGAGTAAGATACCGTGACCGTGCAAGCCAATGTATGGATCCATATCTTCCGATCCAGCAGCGGTCTAGGTAGACCCTGCGAAGTATTCCGTTAACTCTTGTTTGTTGTGAGAAGGGCACCATCTTGTTACCAACACAAAACTCTTCTGTCGTTGATGGGTATGTCTTCCAGCAATTCGAGGAAATCGGTCTGCAGAAAACTTAAGTAGCGTGCACCAGTCACCGATACGGTCATTTAGTAAACCACGCCAAACCTTAACCTCCACATGTGTTAAAAGTGCGTTTCTCTTATCCAATGGGGATTTTGGTTCGACCAATAATGGGAATTGTGGCGGTTTAAAATTCCATTATTATGAAAACGGCTTTCATCACTCCACAGAATGTTAGTAAAAAAAAGAATTATCGTGGATTTTAACTAGAATTTCTGCTGTAAATTGTAACCGTATGTGAGGATCTTCAGGCGTAAGAGGTTGTACAATGTGAATCTTGAATGGGTGGTACTGATGCTCCTTCAATTCTCTTTGTATTGATGTCTTGCTAATATTCATTGCTGCTGAAACCTGACGGACGGGAGCATGAGGATTAATCCCCATGTATGCCAAAATATCTATTGAGTTATCTTCACTCCGTGCCTTTCTTTGGCGAACTTTTTGCTGGTTGCCATCAGGAAAAGCACCGCTTCTCAATTTTTGTTCGACTTTGGTAAACGTTGTTTGGGATAGAGCAGTACCATTCAGAAATCGTTCTCTATACAGAATTTGAAACTCTCTCCCATTTTTGTGGCATGTCCCATAAATTAACAACATGCCAACATATTCGGTACACGTAAATAACGTTGGCATTTTGCGGTTTAATTTACATTAAATACCAAGTGGGATACAAATGCACCCCAACCTTTTTTGAATAAATTTGCTATTTTAATATTTTCTTATTAAAGTATATGAGAAAATAGACACATTTTGATTGTAAGAAAATATATTTTTCTATAATCATGTTATGAACATTGATAAACAAATAAACCCACCAGAAAATGAGCAGTAAGGAACAAAAAATGTTTTACGCAAAGAATATGTTATATTTAAGGAAAATAATTAAGAGATAAAATATAAACAAAAAATCGTCATATCTTAAGTAAAAGTTTAAGTATCACACTGTAACGTACCGATTCAAAACTGTACCAACACGATACTTGTAATATAGGGAGTTGCTGCATCAGCTAGTTCAGATCAATGTCGAAGAGGGGAAGTGGGCTTTATCCTATATTAAATATTGTGTACTCTTAAAGAAAAGAAAATGTTGGACACCACAGGATTATGCATTCGATATCCAGAAATGAATTAGTAGTAACAATAATTAGCTTTATTCACAGCAAGTACATGAAAAAGTGATAGTTAATCATAGCACATGATTTGAATCAATAAATAAATACATATAAATGTCATGAAATTAATAAGTAAATACAGAATATGTAGTAAAATAACTTCAATCAAGTAAAGTAATGTAAGAGAAATATATATAAATACATACAGTAATGTTACAGCAATAAATACTTACGTAAAATTCCTGGTTTTCCACTTAAATTTCGCTACAAGAAATGTAATTAATAATTATGTGTTATATTACAGGCTACTATTTTATGTATATAACTGTTTATAATTGAACACCATCAGCTAAAGTTTCTTTCCAAGTCCAGAAGATAAATTGATGAAATATTCCAGTAATTCTACAGAAGATAGGCAACCAATAATACACACTGCTTGCATAAATCTGGACACCGAGCTGGTGTTACTATTAATCAGATGTTGATAAAAAAACGGAATCGCAGACTTGACAGAAATTATAGTAATTTAGCCCATTCAAATGGTAATTAGCGTTATAGATGTATGTAATGAGACTAGTAGTTAATCTTCCAGGAAAGAATAAACCAACAAAAATCACTAAAATATATTGTTAGGAATTAATTCACCGACTACCAAAATTGAAGTTATTAGGAGATATATTAAAATTAATAGCTTACCTGCAAAATTGTTGCAGTGATTTTAAAACAGTAATTAAAAACGTAATTCAAAACCAAATAGCAAGTTACGGAATTTAGTATCGTTTTCACAAAGTACGTTAGATAAAGGACAAATATACAATTATCTTCCGATGTGCATGGCAAAATTAAACCAAGGTTGTTTAAAAATCCATATTCGGGCATGGTTAAACATTATTTAAAGGTGAATAATCAATTATGTAAATCAGAAAATGTTTAATAGTACTGAATTGACTTTGATAATAGAAAATGCGAAAACTGAAATAATTAAATCTGAGGTTAAAAATAAATCATATGTGAAAATTCAATTTTAAAAAGACAGATAGTATGTAAGTAGAAAATAATAATTTAGGAATGGGAATATAAATGGTTCAAAATTTAGAAACGGACGTTACAACACTTATTACAAATTGTTTTGTTTCTTGAATGTTCTGCACACACGCACTTACTGCACCGAATGCAGAACTTCCGAGATTTCCTGTCTTTATTTCTTTTGCATATGTAATATCGCTGTTGTTTGGCAATAATGGGAACAGGTTGTTCGTCCCCTACGTTTAGTTCTGGAAAAATGGTTGTCATGTGTTGTTTTATGTTGGAATGTAATGACTTGTCACCATTGTATCTAGGAATTGTATTTTTCCAAATTAACTCTTCGCCTAACTCTAACAAAAACACTCTTCTGTTATCGAAACGATTTTTTGTACAGTCTGGATTTTTTACCATCCAGAGTTTATAGGCGTTGATGCCACCAATGTCTAGCAGATAGAAAAGCATTACCATCGGCTACTGATTACTTTTTCTTTGTGTAGTGCATCCCTTTGCCAATTTATCCGTTGTGTCTACTGCATCCTTTGGTTTGTTTTAATGTAAGATGATATCCGGTTTACAATCACTTTCTGTTCAACTAATTTTGTCATCGTTATATTCTGTCGATAAAAGGAGAACTGCTAAATTTTTCTTTGGTATTTAGGAAGCTAAGCTTTCGTTTTCCGTAAAAGCAAACATCCTTGAAAAATTCTTCTTATGTCGTATAAGTAGCAGTTGCTTTGAAATACACGGTTTACTTCTACACAATGTAATTTTTTTGTCTAGAAATTTATTGGCTAACTCAACAGTGGTAAAAAATTTATCCGTGGTTATTCCTGTTTATCAGATCCAACTACCCTTTGTCCTTGATCTCTCTGGTTTGTTTCCTTCTTTGCCTAATATTAGAATATCCATAAAAAATAAATATCTATACAAGGTGTCCCACGACGAGATTTCGTTAAAAGGATTTGAACAATTAATAGGAGTTGAAATTTATAACTTTCCATATAACGGTTTTAGGTCAGGCGGAATCGATATAAAATATTTTCAGATTTTAGCTACTTCCGGTTATACCGGAAATGGACATGAACTTCCCTATTTCAAATGGAACATAGTAATTTTTATTATTGATATATATATTCCTGAGCTAATTTTAAGGGGACTTTGTTTAACAGAATTTTCTCTATCATTACGCGTTTTTAAAATATTTCAATTTATTTATAAAAATAGGCTTCTGCAGTGTTCCACAAGAAGCCAAACAAGTATACTGCAAAGATTTTGTCAGCTTTTATAGCACAAAAGACATTAAAACTCCAAGATTCTTGGAACTGCCTTTGTCTAATATGATGAGGGTTATCGGCAGACCAA
>JAHWXV010233527.1:0-10911 GCA_024586415.1 Phrixothrix hirtus | reverse complement strand
GAAAAGTCTAAAATTTGGACATCACTAAAATTAATTTTATGGTCAAAATCATTTGAATGTATTGCAAGAGCACACCGTTTCTTATTTAATTTACAGTCACGTCTATGTAAGGATAGTCTTGTTTTTAGCCAATTAGAAGTCTGGCCGATGTAACTTAATTCACAACACGCACAATTAGTTTTGTAAATAACATTTGATTTAAATAGTTTAGGAATGTTATCTTTCAAATTAGAAAAAATAGTTTTATTATAATAGTAAACAATTTTTAAATTCTCAAACCTATTAAAAACTTTTTTTATGTTGTAACTAATTTCAGGGACATATGGAAGTTACAATTAGCAATAAGATAATCTGACAAAAATTAGAAACAATAAAAACTTAGTGGAACGTTCTGGAACAACCCAGTATGTTTCGTATAATTAAAATAGATAACTTAATCACAAAACGACTAGATCAACAGGTCCGCGTGATCTTGCTAGTGGTTTGTCTCACGCACTAGAATTTGTAGCTATCAAACAACCATCGAAAGGCCATACTCGCGTACGTGCAGTCAAGGAAGACAAAGATGGTGTTGAGAGTCTTGAAGAAATGTTATTGAGACTATTTAAAATGCAAAAACCAAAGGGACGTAAACCAAGATGCTGGAAGTGCGGTAAATGGGGACATGTACAGAGAAATTGTCAAGAGGCTATGAGCAGTCGTGATGGTAATGCAATGCATTAGGAAAACTAGAAAGGACTAATGTGAAGGGATGAATATCGATCTCTGCCAGCCATATAACGGAGGTAACCGTCCCAGTGGCATCGTTAAAACGTAAACGGTATAGTCTCTACGTTAATGGATCTATCGCAGGGAAGAATTGCAAAATGCTGCTAGATACGGTAGCAACTAAGGTTTGGACAAAACTTTGCTAAAATACCAAATTGCTCATTCTTGTCCGTCTTGGATTTGTGATAGCACTGCATCAATGTCGACGTGCTTAGCATCGGTATCTAAAACAAATCTACCTTCTATTATAGGGTAACTGAGTATAAGGGCCGTCATCGATCTTCATTTAAGTGTTTCAAATGACTGCTGAGAGCTATTGCTCCATAAATATATTTGGCAATAAGTTTTGTGAATAGTTTTGCGATGTATGCAAATCCACGTACAAATCGTAATTCATGTTTATCTTTCGGTTGTGACCTACCTCGTATGGACTTAATTTCCTTTGGGTCAGCTGCTACACCTTTTTCACGAACCACATGGGCCAAGTGCTTCACTTTGTTTTGAAATAAATTGCACTTTTTCGTACTAAATTGTAAATGTGCACTTCATAGTCATTTAAACACCTCTTCGTGATTTTGCTGGTGTTACTCGAAGGTATTTCCAATAACTATGATAACTAGACATATTTACCAAGCGCATTGCACAAGCCAAAAGGCATCACGGTGAACTGCCAGATACCATATCCAATGAAGAATCCCGTCTTTTCCGGTGCTCGACCTACATACCGACATGCCAATATCCACTTCTCATGTCTAGATTCGAAAATCATTTGCAGTCCGAAAGCGTGTCGTCAGTTGTGGATAGGGGATAGCTGTCCTTTTTGGTTACATCATTTAAATAACGGTAATTTACACAATATCTAGCGCTACTATCTTTCTTCCTAACCGGTACAACTAGCGATACCCAAGGACTGCTGGATAAGTCTATTATCCCTCCACGGGCCATGTCCTGAATTACATTCTAAGCTTCCTCTCGTTTGGGTAAAGGCAACCTCCTTGGTCGTTGATGTATTGCTTGGGCATCACTGATATTTATTTTGTGCGTCACATTTGTTCTTCCCTTCAAACCATCATCCGTGGCAAATATACTAGAATATTGCTGGATCAATTGCATAGCTTTATTCTTTTGCTTATGGGTTAAATCATTATCCAAGGATTCGAGTGTGGAATGCAGTTTAGATAAATTCTTTATGGGCCAATCCTTCTCATTGATTTTTGTGCATCATACTACAGATGAGATATGTGAGCATATTCCTAGGTGCCTTCTTTAAAGTTATTCGGAAGGTATTGATATTCATCAAACGAACGGGTATTATTTCCTTGGCCCCGATCAATACCATTCCAGCTAGAATACCACTACCAATATTTAGGTCGCTGGTTTCTAAAATTTCTATACATTCTACACGGAAGTCTCCATCTGGTTCGCCAATAACTATTGTTTTGCTGCTTGGTGCTAAGTTCACTTGTTCTGCTAGTGTTATTTTTATTGCATGGTCATCTCGTTGATTAATGGGTACCTCTTCGTCATCAACTCGTATTACGTGATTCTTGAAGACTTGAAGTCCAAGGCAAAGTCAAACTTAGACATTAAATTAATATCCAATAGATCTGGAAAAACTTTAACATAAACAGTTGTATGATTTTTTGTAGATGTACGTAATCGCAGCTGTGATGGCAATAATCTTCCATTCCCAACAATGTTTAGTTTCACTATTATTTTAGTTGCCCCTGTACCCGCAGTATTTTGCAACTCTTCCCTGCAATTGTTCCATTACCGGGTTTATGTTTTAAGGATGCGACTTAGATGGTGACTTCCTGATGTTTTGTATTATTAGCAGGTCTGCTCATTGCATTTTGACAATTTTTTTATATATGTCCCGGTTTACCGCACATCCTAGATCGTAGTTTACGTTGTATTAGCTTTTACACCTTAAGTAATCTTAACAATCTCTCTTCTAAAATTTCAGCATTAACTTTATCTTTCTCAATGGCACGCACACGAACATGGCCCTTAGATGCTTATTTTTCGGCTTCAAATTCCAGCATGAGTAATATACCAGCAAGGTAACGTTGACGAGCTAATCTAAGTGCCTGTGGTATTTCAGAATCCTGAAGATCATCCACAAGTGTTTACACCTCAATATGTTCAATAAAACTTTCTGGAGCCGTTATATATGCTAATTTCACTAGCCGTGCAATTTCAGCTTTGAATTCTTGGGGTTCTCTCCAATTTTCTGCACTCGGTTCCTTAACTGGGCACAGTAAATCTGTTGTAGATGTTTATCGCCATATCGTATTTATAATCGTGAAACAATGTAATCAAAATTATTTTAGCAAATTATTTTAGCAAATCATCTGGTATGGTTTGTAGAATGTCTAAAACATCCCCACGTAGAGCCAGGCAGTAGCCTTTTCTTCAATTGTCCATCCATTTGACGTTACAGCTGTCACTAATTGTTTATGGTAATTGGTTCAAGATGTCTTCGCATCATACGTGAGTGCTTTAACGTGTCTTCCAATGCTTGGCATGTCATTTTCAACAATAGCCAAGAGTTCAATTTGTTGTACATTCGGTTTGGTTGATTGTTCATGAGGAACTAATGACGCCTCTTTCTTAGACAGGTTGAGTTATTTATTTACAGTGAGGAGGATAAACTTTTGATGTAGTTCATCACAATTCTTGGTTACCTCCTCGTATTTTGTTGACATCTCAGTGGTAATATGGTCTGTCTTTTGTTAGGTCCTGTTTTAATTTAATTTTGCTTAATTTAAATTCTTTATTTAACGCATTTTGTCTTGATTTAATTTTATTGTGTAATTTATTTTGATTGGATCCCATTTCCTCGTTTAATTTACTTGTAATTTCTTCTTTGAATGGATTTTAACCTGACTTAATTCCGTTTTTACTAGTATTGATCGATAACATTTCGTCTTGCAATTTTGTTGGTTGGATTCCATTTTCTTTTGTAAGCTAGTTTAATTGGATTTCATTCTGTCCTGCATCTTTTGCAACATTTCCATCAACGACTCAATTTTTTGTTTTCCGGCGCTTTTTGGCACTGACATAAAAACAATTAACACTAGCTTTTAATTAACAACAGACTGTGAGTTTACACTTCTAAAACACACCCGAAGCTAGTTAATTGTTTTACAATGTTTATTTATATTAACTGAGATTAGGATTATTTATATAAACTTATTTATTTGAATATTTGTTTCACAATACACTAACAACAAACGTTTATATTTCTATTTATGTATATCAGTAACTTACAGGACAAGATTCCAATTAAAACTAAAACTAAGCGAATTTAATCTGCTATTTATATAGAGAGCGAAAAGGTCTAGAACATTAAGAAAACTTTAGATTACAAAGAATAAAGTTAGTCATAATAATGATGTAATAAATTGCAATGCCGACTCATTGCTGACCTTGAATTTAATTGACAAATATCGGTTACCCCAATAATTCATTTGTGATTACATAATCTATTTTATTGTAAAGAACATGCTGGATGGTTCTAGAATGTTGCATTAAGTTATTTACTGCTTCTATTTTTTGTTACAGTATTTATACTTTATCAGAATCTGCCACTTCACATGTAAATTTCTCAAAAACTGAACCCTTCTCAAAATTTTACTACCTTGATGCCTCCTTATAAGTACTCTATAACATATATAATTTCGTATTTTGAGATTTTTGTCTACTACTTATTAGCATGGAGGTTTTTAAAGTACAGTTTACACGTAGAAATCTCAATACGAAATGAATTTAGTTAATAACAAAGTATAACAGCAATCCTTGAACGGATTACTTTAGAATGCTTTAAAATATATGGCTATTGACGGCTTATTCAATCAGCGTTGTGTGTAACTACAGTATAAGTATTAAATAAACTTCCATTATTGTAAACTGAATGTAATTCATAGAACATTTATAATAAAATCTGTGATCTTATAATAGAAATTTTAAATTATCCTTAATAAATATTGTATAATATATATATAATGGATTTCCTAAAAATGAGATATAAAGCAGTCCCTTAATCATCGTATTAAGACTGTAAGTACTACGGCGAAACAATATAAGTCAGTATACATCGGGGTAATATGTTTTATTCGTATTGTTAGAGATAACTTAATACATACCATGGAAAATTTCAAAAAAGTACGGATCATGTCGACAGATATCCAATAGGTCAATTAATTTTAATCTACTCGCAATAAAATACAAAAGAGGAAAGTGTATTTTATGTAATCTCATGTACTGACTCCCTATAAACTCTAGAATTCCATTTAAGCACTCATTCATTCCTGGGCCGTGAAAAAACATTCGATTAAATTCTCTTCCAATTCTTGATTCCCACTAAAAAACTAAATATTGTAATTTGTATTTTTGGTTGATTGTAATATACATACATGGTAAAAGTCACTGTACATGGACACTAACCATTTATTTATATATTTTGTTTCATTATTTGCAGTTATTTCTACGTAATCGGAACAATGAAGGATACAAAATTGAGCCAAATCGCGACGACCATCAAGTTGAGCTTGGCCCCGATAAGTAAGTATTACATAATTCTGTTCTTCACGCTCCATAATAATATATGTAATTTACTTTTATGTTGATAACGAAGTTTTGACAACCTGCAACAAAATCTAAAATATAATACAATACATTTACATAAATACATTATTAGTTATTTAAAGAATTAATTTTGTTATACAATTTTCATTAATACAAAATATGCTATAACTTTACTGAACGTTTGTAAAATGCCTTATTTTCTAATAATCCTGCATGATAAGTAAAATTTATTCTTGGCAATTTAACGAGACATATAAACATTAGCTTATTCTCTGAAACTGTAGACAACATTGTCCTTAACATTTTAGGTTTAATTTTTATTTGCTACTTATAAAAGCAATTCTAATTAAAATCTTTTCATAAGAAAATAAATATGAATAAATACAAAATTGAGAATATCAATCCTGGTAAGGAATAAATATTTTTAATTCTAAAGCATGTAAATGGTTCATTTCCACAGCCCCCTCGCAGTTAATTTCATTACAAATGGCTACAGCATCTGAAAGTGCTTACGAAGTGCTGGCTGATGTTGCTAATTTCAAAAAAAGTACTAGGTAATTAACGAAATTATTTACAATTAATGTGGAGGGGTTCTGAAAATGACAGCCACATTACAACCGCAATGTTACATAAAATATAATGCATTTGGAAGTACTTACGAAGTGCTAAAAGATGCTGGTAATTTTTAAAAATGTGCTGCACAATTAACAGAATTATTAGCAATTAATGTGGAGGAACTCTGGAAATGGCAGTGCTCCCCTTTGTAACGGCAATTTTACATAAAGGAAATACTTGTGGAGTGCTAAAGAGTGCCACTAGTATTGATTTTTAAAATGGCGCTAACGTAACTAGAACTTTGTCACAGGCTAGATTAACAATAACGCATGTGGCAGAAATCACGAATTTTTAACCACGGCCGGTTAAACTACAGTGGAGCGAGGCGTCGTTCAACGGTACTTGTGAGGCTAAACACTGTAGAATTGAGACAAATTGGTAAAATATGGGCGTCACTGTTCTCGAATCAAAACTGCAATCAGGCGATGTTTGCGAAACACCCTGTATAGGACGATGCTAGTGACCTACCTTAAAAGTGGAGACAGACACTCTAATGGCAGTGAAGATACTATATTAAGACTGAAAAAGAAATATACTAATGCAAAAGATGTTCACTTATTTATGATCGCTCTGTATATAAAAATCAATGAAAAATACTAATGGAAGATTTCAATATTATTTACGTTACTTACAATAATTTAGAGCGTAATGTGCCTTAAATGAAATAGCTAAGGGCAGGTTTTCAGAACTGATCACCCTGTATATTATTTATTTAACTAACTGAACTCTAAATTTTTAGGAAATGATATATTTACATATAAATAAATACTTTATAACTGTCGTTCCTGAAAATTATTAAATTGCTATCTAACTTATCGCTCGCGCACTGTATAACTATAATTGTAAATAAGGTTCTACGTAGGTGAAATAATAACCAAAATTGAGCACAAAAATACCTTTATATAATTTCAGTTGGCACTAAAACTTCGATAATTATTTAAGAAATTAAGTAGGACTTCAATTCTCAGAATAAAGAACATTGGCTAACAAAACCTAGGCTCGGAACGATTTATTTACAAAATCCAGCTTGTTATTACAACTGAAAGAGATTGATTGACGGTGACAAATAATAAATGAACTCTAGATTTCGCTAATGTCACTTACAAAATTTAAAAGAAAATGCATAAGCAACATATATTCAAAATGGGTAGCCAGGTTATTGAGATAATAGTAATTATAGAACTAACAAATTAAAGTACAATAGTAAATGTGATATAAACAGTTAGCGTTAGTGCTTGAAATTACAAACATAACATGTTTCTCTGAATTAATTTTGATTCAACGCTACTACAGGTATTTTCAGTCCGTAATTAATTTCTTTCCTCGATATTTGTATATAACGTACGGTAACGTCCTTTATATAGCTTTACGTTATTTTAAACAAACAAAACTGGGTCAGTCGGTGATGGCGCGACGGTCGGTAGGTGCCTGCAGGCGGAAAGTAGCGCAGGTTCGGAATAAGCAAGGAAAGAACAAAAGAAAATATAAGACACTTACAGGTGGAAGAACGTTCTGGACTCGGCAAGCGGGATCGTTCGTACTCCCCCCGATTAGGTTATAACTCGTCAGTAAGGCGCCGAGGAAAATATCTGTATACTTGTTGAATTGTAACCCAGTTAATTATTTCTTAAGCTTAAAATGGTATCATGCCCGTTAATTCCTTGTGTGCATAACTTTATACTTTGTAACCAACAACTTTAACCTTGTTTGATATTGGCGCGTGATCTTACGTGCAATGACACTATTTTCTAAAATTTTTGACGTAATACAAACGAAGTTTTAACTAAAATTACTAGACATTATTTCAAAAGTAAAAATACGAGGTATATTCAAATAGTTTTTTAATTTAGCGATATTCTTTATTTTATATGATGGGTTTCTGAATTACCTTAATGAATCCCTATTTAACTAATATTATATTAATTCTTAACGTGCGTGGTACTAAATATTGCTTAATTTATCCAGTATTCTTAAACAAACAGCAAGAGCTGACAACTTTCTTTAAAGAAGAAGGCTATTGTTCTTTTGGTTAATGTGAACCCGTTAAAGCTGTGTTGTGTTCCTTTTATTTTAGTCGTTGTTAACTTTTCAGGAAAATCATCAAGGTAACCCGTTCTTGGGGATCGTATTAGCGAATCAGTAACAGCATAATGGCCACCATTGTTAGTTGAAAGAATTCCTTTAGTGAAGATCAAATGGAGTCAGTTAAGATATAAAGAAAAGCTCTTGATTCGTTCAAAACATCGTTATACCTATTTTCAACGTAAGTACATTTTTTCATTAAATTATTTTTTACCGTCATGGGTCCATCACATAAGTGTAAAAGTGAAATAAATTGAATTTTTAATAAACTTAATTTGCCTTTGGAGGCCGTTGCAAATGCCTTAAATTAAAACCGGTTAACGTAACTTATGTTTGACTTGATATTATTTTAGATATTACCGTTGGTTATTAAATATTTATCTACAGGGTAACCCGCATCGATTACATTTTATAAATTGATTATCCACTGTTTGAATAAATGCGTGTGACCTCGGTATATTTAAGTTGAAAGATATTGTGAGATTTGATTTAGGGAATAATTTTTAATACGGGGGATCCTACCAAAATTAATTAAAGCAACTTGTTTAATAAATTATTATTTTATTTGCGTCTTGACATTTCCGAATTTACTCATTATACTTTTTGTTTAATCTAGTAATTCTTTTATTTCTGTAGGTTAGCTTCGGCTTAGTTTGAACTATTTTCAGATAACTATAAGGTAAGAACTTGTAATAATTTGTGACGGCGATCTCCAGAAATCATCCTGTTGAATGCGCAGGTTAGTACTACTGCTGAAGTTATACGATTCACTGATGAAGGTACACTTAATTAGCAATCTCGCCCTGATTGTGACCGCAGCAAGTTTGTATTAAAGTTTTCTAGTGCTGTTTTGCCGTTTCTAGCTTTTTGGCTAAGATAGTTGTTTTCCCAACTAAACCTAGTGGTGCACTTTCTATATTTTTAACGATTTCATGCAGTATAACTCTTCCCGAGCAACTGCTATGCAAAAAATCTTTAGTTAATTGAGAATCCCCTCCTCCAGGTAAGTTAATCGACGCTAAATCCGTTTGGAAAGTTCGTCTAAATCCTTGCAGGACTTAAATCCTGTTTGGCTAGTATCATCATTTATGCACAAGTAAAGTATTATGTACTGTCCCTACTCACCTAGAAATTTCTTCAAATGTTCTTATTTTTTTGTTGGGAAATATTGTACACATGTCATGCGGTACATAAGAAGTGAAGATTACAAAATACGTATCTGTATTTTAATCTAAATATAAAGAGTATTGTTTAAATTGATAGCAGGGTGCGTTCATTTGTAACTACACATCGAACTTTTTATTAAAATTAAACAGGGTTTTCGTTTATTAGTTTAGCGCATAAAAATGCGTTTTTCTACTAATTAACAAAATTCAATCACAGCATAAAATATAGCATCAGGCTTCTGAGGGATATGAAATATTATATAAATCTATAATCCCCTTTATTAACCTTCTAATGGGTATTTACATTAACAGTCTAGGTAATAGCATAACAAAAGAAGTATTAAGACTTAAACCTTACAGTAAATTGTATAGTTTACGAAATTATTTTAAAAATGCAAGGTTATTTACCTGTGGCCTATACCTAGTGGTAGGCCACAGGTAAAGGTTTAAACAAATCAAATATTTACTGCAGTTTCTTTACTTTCTTCAGTTGCTTTTGAATTAATATTTTTTGATTCTTAGACACTGATGTTTAAATTATTGAGTTTATATCTTTGTAATGCGAGAGAGTATCACTTTTGAATTTCGTAATGGAACTTTGGTGAGCACTGGAACGTAAGTAGATACGATTAGCGGGTTCTGGATGCTCCTCTCCTCCTCCGAGGCGTGGTCTAACCCAACCCGCAGGGGCGTGGTCTAAACTAACCCGCAGAGGCGAGGTCTAACCTAACCTCCTCCCCTCCTCACGTGTATAATCTAACCCAAATCCGCGCACGCGGGCGGGGCTATTCCCACCATGTTTGTCTTCGCGATTTTGTTTTACCGCCACTTTAGGGCGTGGTTTCATCACCCACGTAAATAGCATTTAACAACCATTTTGTTTTCCCTCCATTTTAGGGCATGGTCTCATCACCCACGTGACCAACATTCAACAACCACTTTTGTTAATTATATTTCGTTTAACCAAATTTATATGTGAATATTTAATTTATCCGTTGCACGCATTAATATTCCGAAGTGACATTTTTGATAATTATATTTTATGCAGTTCAAATGTATATTTTGAAAATAATTCCCGAACGGATATTATTTGATAGTCATATTTATACTTTTATGCTGAGATTTAATCGCTGATTGAATTATTTCAAATTTTATAAATTAATTAATAAATTTCCAAGAATAGAATAACGAGCGGCTTTTTTATTCTCGGTCTATAATCAATCAATTATTTAGTTAATTAATAATATACTGAAGAGATATTTTTGTTAATTATATTTCGCTTAATCAAATTTATATGTGAATATTTAATTTATCCGTTGCGCGCATTAACATTCTGAAGGAATATTTTTGTTAATTATATTTCGTTTAATCAAATTTATATGTGAATACTTAATTTTCTCGTACACGCATTAATATACCGAAGGAATATGTTTAATAATTATACCTATATAATTCAAATTTATATGTATATTTTAATTATATTCCCCATTACGCGTGTGGATACTATCTTTTCAAAGCAGTTAATCCATTTAATATCCAGCGGTATTTATCCATCTTTTATTATCCTTATAAACTCAATTAAACGCAGTGTTTTAATTAAATTAACTGTTTTCCATTTATAGAAGGATTTTTAAAACCTAATTTTCATGTTTTTTATAGAAATATAATTTTGCATTTAGTTGAAGCTATT
>JAHWXV010233485.1:0-12436 GCA_024586415.1 Phrixothrix hirtus | reverse complement strand
GAACTACTATATTCAAGGAAGTGACTAAGATTAAAAACTTCGTTAATGATTAGATTATAAAAACTTTTAATTTTAATTTTGATAAAACATTTGAATTGCAATGTGGATTTGAACAGTTATTTTTGTGCAGTTTTATAAAAGATTTTTATTTATGTTTATTATTAAATTTGACTGATAACTAAAGAACCTAACAAATAATTTAATTTAATTTTTTTTTGAAATTTGATTGCGTGTTGATGTTTGAAATTCAATCTAAGTAAAAGTTTGTTTTTGTTTTAAATTTGAATTTTAATTATTGCATTGATAGAACTATTATTTTTCTTTCAGAGATATTGAATTAATTATTTTGTGTTATTGATTTAAATTTTGATTTTTATTGTTGATCCTAATTTTGGTATGAAGTAACGTTATTTATTCATCTTGTAGCAAAGTATACGGTGGATTGCAGCATAACAATAGTAGGTAGGCAATTTGTATAACGCAAGGTAAATTCGATTTAGGCAACAAAACATACAACAATTAGAATCAAGCACATACTTGGTCCTACAACGAGGGGCAGTTAATTAAAAAAAAACTCGACTAATAATACAAAAATTAATTTAATATTGTGGAACATACATAGCATATATAAATTTGTTTTCTTTTTAGCAATTGAATTTATAAAACGTGTTAGGTATTCACTGTATAGTTGCTATTTATTTATCTACCTTTTATGTTATACCTACATATATCTATATATAGCTATACCTTGTATTATTTTTTCACCTACGTTCTCTAGGATCGGATGCATGTCTATAAACAATGTAGAATCCTATTTGATAGGATACATTTGATGAAGTATAAATAATTCTATAAAATAACTATGGTGAGGTTTTTGTGATTTGTTTATTATTTGCCTTAGGTATTAATAAATTTTAAAGTGTTTAATAATGTTCAAATTTTTTAATTAACCAATGCTGGGTATCTGGGAATCAAAAAATCATAATCATTTCAAAAATGCTATTCATTTCTATACAATTAATTAAAACAAAGTAATTCCATTTTTATATTAGATTCACAAATAAGAATTAATATTTTATTACCACATGTTTGTTTAAATTCAAAACGATCTTTTTTATGAGAGTAATTAATCCTTTTGGATCGTAAAATTTAGGTACCTTAAAAGTATAGTATCATGAGGTAGGATAAAGCCGATATTTCTATTATCTGTACTTCTAAATATCTAGGTTTATCTTTGTGAATATTGTCTGACTACTGTGTTAGCTACCTTAAATTTAAATTATTTAAATTATTATTTAAATTATTTAAATTATTTGTTTATATTTCTAAGAGACGAGGTGGCATATAGAACCTTTCATAGCTAAAGCCGCCGTCACAATAAGATTTATGGTCTATGGATATCCTTCCTGTTTTTATACTTAATGACTCAGTAGATGCAGCAAACAAGATGATTCGATGATTTTAATTAACCAAGACGTGAAGAATTGATACTAATGTCAGCGAGATTCTAAATAGTTTAAGATAAACTGGAATGGGAGAATAAGAAGAAAGACTTTACCGGCCTTGTCAACATTTAACAGGGTTCATTGACGGTATTATTTTTCCTTACATAGAGCATGACTAACCTTTCTTGTTATAGTTTTATATTCCAATTACGTCATCTGAAGCTTTGGGAATATCAACACAATTTTGAAAAGAGGTAATATTTTCACTCTTAAGATTAGGTTTGTCAGAGGTCTTTCTATAAAAAGTAACATATACGCGCTGCGCATATGAAAAAGTTATTTGAAGATAATATACTTGGTATATTATTTAATTAATTAATATGTTTTATGACAAATAATAGCAGAGCCAGCTATTGTTTATATTAGGAGGTATTATAATATAAATAAAATACAGAAGAAGATTCCTCCTAAAAATGGCACGAGTTTTAAAAATTAATTCGGCAAAGGTAAAAAGCCATGAAACTGTAATAGTAATATTATAGTTTCATGACTTTTCACTTGTGCCGAATTAATTTTTAAAATTCGTGCCATTTTTAGGAGGAATCTTCTACTGTATTTTATTTATAATATGTTTTAATTGAGATATGCGTAGAACTAGAAGTTACCGGTACATTAAAATTTTATTTTTTTAAGGGCAATCAAGAAGAAGTTTACCTTCTCATTCAAGTCACAATGACTTAAACAATTATTTTTTGCTATAACCATATCCTTTGTACAGGTAAAAATTCTGTTCTCACTGTCGATCAACCCAGAAATTACATTAAACATGGCAATAGATAAACAATTTATTTGAAAACAATAAAAATATATTTAAAAAGATGCATATAAATTACAAAATAAATTAAATTAGTTTGCACCATTATTATCTAATAATTAATTAATTAATTAAGTATACCGAGAACAGTTGGTGGCAGCGTGTGAGTTCAAACCATATTGAAATTATATTAAACAGGATAAACTTTTAAATTTTAATAACGATGCTCGGGGAGCCCGATCTCAGTGCCGAAAGGTAACGCGAAATAAGTCAAGCCGAAAAGGATTGTCGCCGTCATGACTAGGTTAGCTCAATTATAAAGTGCAAATAACTCTAGCGCCGTGAGTAGTAATGACAGTAATATCTTTAATAATAAATGAACTGAAGCAGTATCACATATTATATATCTCATTAGTAGTATCACAGAAAGATAAAGCAGTTGATATCTATTCCGACTATTTTGAAAATGTTTCAAGAACAATTTTATAAACAAACCGAGATGGGGTTACATAATCAGCCGAGTATTAACAGGAAAAGCTTTAGAAGCTTACACCCACATAAAATATGACAATTAGGAAAATCATCAGGTAGTTAACGGTATGATACTATAGGTATACTATTTAGATGCCGAATTCTAAGCAAAAGGTTTCGTAATGTATGTAAACACAATGATTAAATATATCTCGAATTTGCGGTTAGGTTGAAAACTAACTTAAGTAAATAGCTAGATAAAGACATGCGGTAGTGCTAGAAAAATTTTATGGCCCTAGCTAAAGCTGCCAAGGTTTATTTGTCGGATCATATGCCTAAAATCCCAGAGGACGCAATAAAATTAGTGGAAATATACACCAAGAGCTAAATGACGATTTATGCGTATTACATAATTTCATCGCCCTTACTCGAGCGCAAGGATCACAGAAAAAATTGAAACTGTAACAGACATGCAGCAAAGGATGGATATATCGTCAAATAAAAGCTACAGAAATTGCGGTGGTTAATTGAAGTTCAATCGTCCCTCCTGGCATACATCAGCAGAAAATTAAAAGGAAACCATACACAATTTGCGCAAAAACCAAAAGTAACCCTTGCATTTAACAAGCTTTACGGGGAACCCAGTAAACAATGAACTGCGAAATTCTAAATCCAACGCATTTACGGGATCCTTAAAAATAACCGCTGTTTGTGTCACAAGTTCACCGATTAGTTTAACAAAAATGGAGCATGTAAACATACATAAATTTACTGGCGAGCCAAGTACTTTCACCGGTAGCAAAAGTTTATATAAATAGTAGTTTTTATACAAGTAATTTACAAACTGCAGTTTATATACATTACCTTATGATTTAATATTAGGTATGAATAGTAATCGCAAAATCGATACTGTAAATATGTTGACATGGTCGCGACCTTGTATAAGTGAACAAAATAGAATGCATTACCAGTTAACGCGAGTGAAAAAAGTGCACCAACAAACAATTTTGCTCCGGAAGTTAACCCTGCACGCAAGGAAAACTATATTAAAATCTAAAATTATCGGCTGTAATCAACGAGATAACAATAAAGCAAGATCTCAAGGATATGCTAATTGCAGATACCGAAAACGAAAAAAAGCTAAGTAGCTAAGGAAGGTATAAACGGAGAGTTGCCGGATGCGATTAAAAAAATGTAAAAATCACAAATAGTTATAACCACGTCAGTCGCGATAAATTCTCAATCGATTTTACGGACTTACGCACAATAGTACCTATATATGCGAAATAAATTTATTAAGCTGTTAGTGATGGCCTAATATAAGCAAGAATATCAAAGAGGTGCGTGAATGTTGCCCTTAGTGGCAGGAACTTGGAGGAAAAAAGATTCGAGTACAATTGGTATCTAACTCTTGGTTTAGGTTAATAGATGATATAGCGGGACCTCTTCAAGTCGCAGCAATAGGAAATAAATACATACTAACGGTAGGCGATGTGTGTACGAGATACTCTATAGATAAGTAAAATGGTAGATTAACGTACTAAAACTGTAAGCTCACATATTATGTCAATTCGGATTGGCACACAAAAATAAGTTGATTTGGAAACAAATTTTCGAGCACCTAAGGTGTGGTGATAAACTCAATCCAACACAAGAAGCCGTCTTCTTCCTTCATGTAACGATATAGGTGTCACCGACAAATTTCCTAATGCAACTTGTTTTGTTGCTGGGCGAGGAGGCAAGGAACTCATCTGGCAGATAAGTTACGATAATGGAGGCACTATTAGTGCCGAAATAACATTAGCTCATGTACTGTACGAATATTGCCGGCTCTTGTTCGCGGTGGTCTTCGGGTGGGCTCGTTTCCACGGCTTTTCGTCCCTCCACAAATGTTTATGTCATTCATAAACTCGGATCTTGAAAAGAGCTTCTTTCCTAAACTGGACCCGAAGCCTCTTCAAGAAGATTTGTCGTCTTCTATTGCGAGAAATTTTATAATAACCGGCTGTGCCACGGAGGAGTGTACCTTTTGCTCTCTCATGGTATACTGAAGCGAGTGGTCACTTTGCCGTGATTGCCTCTCCTACCAGATACCCCACACAACATCCTGTTACACTAGTGCCCATTTTGGTCTATCGCTGCTAAATTCAAATTTCCGTTCATACTTGATTTACCTTTGTAGTTGTAACAAAGTTCTGAACCTAATCCCTGCAGTTTCAGAACTTTCGTAGGGGGAAATTTGTCATCACTTTCTTTTTTAAATGCTTTATTCAAAGTAGCATTAAGTACATGATTGCAATTCACCGGTACACGCCATATTCATAATTGCAGATCTTTTGTGCGTAACTTCAATTTGGCACCTTTGCAAGCAGGTGGCATGGCAATACGGATTCCCTACTTGCCAAACAGCCCGTTAACATGGAGCTTAAGGTTTTGTTTCCCTATAAAGGAAAAAGACTTATTTTAAAAGTTTCGAAAGCTGTTGACAACAGTCGCGTCCGAACCCTTCTCTTGCGGAAGCCGTAAACATGACAACTGTTGACGCCCCCAAGTCGGGGAGATCATATTTATAATACAGCTTTAGTATTGTTTCAAATGACAAAAATATAAAAAAATAATAGAGAAATCGTGGAGAAGTTTTTAAATATAATGCGATGTTTTTTTATAAAATTAATAGCCATCGTGCAGATTCCATATATTTTTTGTTTTTTGAATGAAATGTGCATTGATAGAAAGCCATTTTTTGGTCGATGCGACGATGTATGCGCTATGTATTGAAATGTTTAACTGGTAATGTGTTGTTTCAAACAATTTCTTAGTTCGCATGTTTGCTATTTCTAGTAAAAGTTATGCTAACCCTTCTTGATGTTCTTTTTAGGTTAATATAACTTTTTGAATACTTAGAATTATAGTAGATTTGGGATGAAAGCGGTTACAAGCGGAAAAGCTAATATTATCATGTCATCTTAGTTGTTTTTCTACTAACGATTACATGACAGAGGACGAAAATATTTATTGATCGTTATCTCATGATAAATGTAGGTGATTTGCTTATGAAATTTTAACGCCTTAAATGGTAGTGTTCGTGTTGGAAAATATTAAGTATTTTCAAAGACTTCCTTCGGATTACAAATCAAAGAAAAGCGTCTTTATTTATCGCATAAAGATTTGGAAGAAGCAATTACGACCTCACATTAATTGATTTTCCAGCAAAATAACTCGTTTTCAACAGCTATGCTTATGAGGACCTCGTCGTTGGATATTTGAATTTTAAATTAAATTTGACAGGAATCTATTATTCAGTTTGAAACTTAATTGCCTATATTTTCAAAGTTGCTCGTACAAAGCTGCGTAACACAATCAAATATAAGATATTTGTATTAAAGTTTGTAAGTTATAAATTAGTTTTTATTTAAAACAAAGGATGGGTAAATTAAATTTAATTGCAATGTTTGGTATAATATTTTGTTAAGACTTAGGATATATTTGCGCCCATAGAAGTAAAAACCTGCAATTTTAATTAAATCTACGCTTTTAATGTCAAGTTTTTGCAACTATAAAAACTACTTGACTTATAATTTGTCACCTGATTTTAAGAAGCAATCCCAAATTTTCTTATCTAGATGCTTAGTCGCTTGTTGGCATATTGTGGTGGTAATTGTCATACTAGCTTTACTAGCCTGTGTTAGAATTTGTAATTCGTGAATTACCATTGCTCCTAATTTTATTTTAGTGCTTAACTGAAAAATTCAGAATTAAAAATGACAATGATGGTATAAAGCTCAGAGTTTACTTGGTCGGCAGGGTTCTGCAGAGCGGCATGGCGTAACGTACCTCCAAACAAAATATATGTTAATGAATGAAAACGCAACGCGAGGCGAAGCGGGTCAAAGCGATTTTGGACATGTCTTAAGACTTCCCAAGGTTGGAACCGCATTGTTTTGCAATTCTTCTTCGACCCTATGGACGGTAACATAGATCGCTGTTTGCGAAGTTCGGAAATCTTCGATTATTATCGGAAGCAGTTGCAATAATTAAAACAATAAGCGTCGTGCCGTGCCGTGGAAATTCGACTTTGCTTTGCACCCCGCCATTTCGCTCAGCTGACCTAATGGATATTCAGCTTATCAGGGTTCTCAAGCTTATTTTGTTAAACTGAATAAATTACGGAATGGTAATATGTAGTGAATACAATAAATTGAAATGGCAACAATCGTGTAAGGTTACTCATTATTTTATTAAGGGCGCATTGCAAAAATGAAATATTTAGAATTAATACTCAATATACGTAATAGATATTGATGATTTTAATTGTATTACACTTATTTCATTAAAATGTGTATTTTTCTTGTCGATGTTATTATTGGGATGCTATATAATAAGCAGCGAGTATAAGATTCAGCGCTTATGTTACAGCATTTTATTATTTAGATATCAGTTTTGGCATTGCTTGATTGCGCCTTGTTTCAGTAATTTCGTATTTATTATCACAGTTTTATGACAATTATGTGATAAATTAGTAAAAGCATTGTTTTAAACGAAACCTAATTTAAATATGGAAATAAGCGTATCTGAAAATAAATGTATACTGTTGCTATATCTTTCATTACATGGCGGTATAAACCAGGTTTACGATGAGCAAATGATCGTTAGCGCTTGCGATAGCTTATATGCGCAGTGCAGTTTCAAAAAGGTTACTGTGCGCAAAGAATGTACATTAGTGGAATAATGTGCCTTTTTGGGGGAAAATTACTTTCAGCTAAGGACATACATAAGCAAACATTGTTTATGATGTGTTGTGTCTGTTGCGTGAACCAGAGTATATTTGGGTTTATAAATTTTTACAGCAGCGATCCGAAGTTTTTGATGCGCACACATTGATATTGCTTTAGAAGCATCAATTCGGCGAATAGAGGAAACGATTATAGCAAATCAACGAATAACAGTAGACGCTGTAGCAATGGCGGTAAGTTGTTCTCTTGAATTAATTAACCTACAACCTAATGCATGTTCGATTGAATTTTCGGAAAGTATGGGTACACTGGGTACCCCGAAAATTGACCGAGGAACACAAAAAGAATCCAATGTCTTTGTGTTTGCAGAATTTGTCACAGAACTTAGAAGAGGGCGAAGACATGATTCATCGGATTGTGACTGGGGATAGTCATGGGTATATCACGACCAATTCGAATTCAAACATGCTTTATGTAACGGAAACGTCCATGTTCACATTCAACTAAGAAATTCAAGATTACGCACTCAGCTGGTAAAGTTATGCTTACAATATTTACAAGGGAGGCATGAATGTGACCTTTGAGTCCTACTGTGGCATGTTGATCAAACTTCGCGATGAAATTCGACAGCAATAGCCCAGCTGAATTACAACTATGCTCTAATACGGCGTACGCAACTCGGTAACCACTTGATAAATTAGGGTGAACACAGCTTGAATATCCACTGTACAACTCGGATTTAGCTCCAAGCGACTACCGCCTGTTCCGTCCCAGAAAACTCATCCTAGCTGCGATGAAAATGAAACACGAAGCTCGATTCTGGCTGACATAGGTACCCAAAGAATTTCATGTGACATGTGTGACAGGATAACTATATCCATGTTGGTAGAAACTTTGTTGAAAAATAAACAATATTTTCCACTAAGTCTCTTGAGGAGCCTTTTTGTAATAGTCGTTTTTAGCCTAATTACTGACGTTTCCTCGTAGTAAAAAAATACGGCCACGATTGATGTAGTTCTTAGCATGTTTGTCTCTCAGCCCAAAGATCGGGAGTTGATAAATTTTTCAGTGGAGAAAAATTTTAAAAATGTTCGTTCTTCACGGATAAGGGTGTAAAATCTCAAACATGTTTGGCGTGTTAAAAATCCTTACTTTTGTGGGACTCCTCAAGATTCAGCAAAATTCTAGTAGACCTGGCGAAATCGTTATAGCAATTGAGGTCAAGAGAGACCAAGGAATTTCTGCATGTGAAAGTCTCAAAAAAGATACTAAAATGAAATAAAACGGTTACAACCGTTATAGGTTTGGATATGATAAAAATATAATGAAAACGCCTGATAAGGGGAAAATATCGTTACGCAATCATTCAATCAACATTTTAATAACCAAATAGTGCTATTGATGAGGTTGTAATGGTTTTGTTTCGTTTTATTATTTCTACTGTACATCCATTGCGTGACACGGATCTTCAACTTGACGCTTTTAATATTTAAATGCATTAAATGCATTGTCTTCGTGTGAATTTAAAACATTTAGTGAATCGGTATTTTTATGCGTTAAAATTATGTCTTTTCAGTTGTGCTAAGTTTGCACTTGTTATAAATCCTTCTTTTCTACGAAAAGTTATGCATTTGTTGTTTTCTAGAGGCAATAGGATTAAATCCATAACTGCGAAGATTGTAATCACGATTATTAAGTAATATAATAGTGCAAGTGGTGTTATTTTCTGAACTTACGATGTTGCGCCAGCAAGAACATAATGGAGAAGGGAGGTCGAAATTGGCTATTAATATAGCTAAGGTAAGTTCAAGAACGTCGTTGTATTGGCAGAGGGAAAATTCGTATTTAGAGGGCGTTACTGCGTTAGAGTTGTTAGGCTTACAGGGGAAAAGAATAACAGAGACTCCAATTTCCTTAAACCGTAATCAAAAAAACCTCGGAGTACTTATTAGATGACTGGTGAATCGTACGCCACTTGGTGTATCCTTCGATTAGGGAAATCGTAGACTCACAATTTTTCTGTACTTACTTTAAGTTATTTCTAGTAGTTTGCTGGAACAAAAGAATGATTACTTATTCTAAGGTTATTATAATTAATAAATAATAAAATCTGAATTCAGTAAATCGCTATAATGAATAATTAGTAGAATAAAAGTACAGTCCAATACAAATAAATCAATTTAGTTAAAAGGCACATAGATATAACGGTAATTCAAATATTCTTTGATTACTGACTAATTTCGGGGATCCTGCGTTACTATGGTTTATAATTAATCTAAATTGAACATTAAATTCAGCCTAAAATTGTGGCTGTTATTTACTAAAAGCTAAACTTATTTAAGATTTGAAACAATATTTACAAAAGTATTTCAATGTCTATTCTTAACTTGGCCGATATGCCACTCCAGTAAGGTGTTTATGAAAAGAGGGCTGTTGTAGAAATCGAGATAAATGATAAGCTTTGCAGACTGTGCGGTGGTGAATTTATAGCAAAAGAACGTCACTTGCTTGAAGTCCGGAGACGGAACTTTCCAAATGAAAGCAAAAGAACTGTGTCGACGCTTATGGTTCTAGATGACTTCGTACCTTATTTATACGTTTCAATTTGTCTTTAACCACTTCGTAGGGCAAGACCCCCAAGTATAATACATCTTAAGGCGTCAAATGTGGAATTTCCACAAATTCATTCACTTAAAACAAACTTAAAATTGGGTAACTTCTATATCTTTTACTGTTTCTCCTTTCAACCGGACCGCGGCCCCCTTTTTTAAGTACGAGGGAACGGAAGCGCTGTTTGATCTTAGAGTGTCTAGCTTCCATTGACTTCAGAAACATTTTTTTCGGAAGGGGAGAGGGAAAGCAGGGATTGTTGATAACTATTTTTAGAAGGTCATGCATGTCTACATAATAGCTGACATAGCAGCTTTTACTACAGTCTTGTTACTTTGTATTTTATGGAAGTTTCAATTCATTTTCATTGTAACGTAAGAAACAATTTAAGTCGTTATTTTGACTTGAATTAAAGATAGTTCTAAATATTTAATTTTATATTATTATTATTATAATAACGCCGAGGTATTCTCAAATATGCTCGCAATTATAAGTGTACATGCTGATATACAGCGTAACTGTAAATAATTAATCATTACGCTTGTTCCAAAATTTAAGATGCGCTTACAACTGCCGGGTCTAAATGATAGGCAGCCAAATTTAACTTGGAGTTATCTCAGTTAATTAATTGCGATTTCGTCGAGAGAATAGTAAACGATGTGGTACTATCTTCATTTCAAAATATACTGCTTAAATTGAAGATTGTATGCCGATTTATGGATATCTTGTGCTTTCTTTCACGTTAATTAGGTGTACAAAATTTTAGGATGAACAATAATTCTGCCATTTAATTCCATATGAGTGTTATTTATACTTTGAATATAACTTGATCTAATTTATTTGAACATAGGGCATTTTAAACATTCGAAAGTAATTTTATTGTACTTTATTAAAGGTTTTTAATTCAATCATAGTCAATTTAACTGAATCCAATATAGATTTTGTGTCGTTACCATACTAATCATTAATTAACCTAGATAATGATTTTTTCCTTTAACAGATTCACATATTTCGTATCCAATGCAGTGTGCGAGAATTATTTTTATTTTAATCCTCGGTTGTTGGTGTCTTAATATTTCAATAGATATAGTTTTTGCACTTCCAGGACTATAACTTCACATATAGTTGTTTTCAAGACTATGGCGACGCATTTAATCACAAGAGATTACATTTTTAGATTAGTCACGAAGGGAGGAAAAGTAAATATAACCACGTATAAACAAAGTAAATCCACGGAAACACCAAAAATTAAACTATTTATGCAACGATGAAGTGATATAGGTGATATAAATCCCGGAGGGATATGGAATCCATCCTGAAAACCTTCGGTGCGAGAAATGGTGTCGCTCGATAGGCATTATAATCTCGTAACTCCAATGGTGCATACAAGATTTTATTTGTCACTTCGTTATTATTTACTAATACGAGGAAGTTGTAATGACATAAGGGAGTTATAAATCCATAACTCCCTCGTATGCTATTATAACTCCCTCATATGTATAACTCCATGTAATAATGGCCCGCTGTGACAGTTAGGTTTAGTATTTCGTATTCAAGTTATTATAAATAAATAATAATTAAGTGATCAATAAAATTATATGCTGAAAGCGTTACTATAGCGCCACGTAAATAAAATTTAAATAACAATCGCCGAGAAGCATCTATTGACAACTCGAATGATTTGTCAATGTCAAGATCATGTAATTTTGTTTTCTTAAACCTTATTGATTTCAAATTATTCAAAAGTACAAAAAATAGTGTCTATTCCAAAAAAATAAAGCACTTGTTATTCCCTCAAGAGATTATTTCTCTCGCTATCGCTCGATAAATAAACATCGTCCTCGGGATTAAAAGAAACACTTTAGTCCCTTGGTGTATAATATAATATTATCATCAGTAAAAAAATTAATATTGAAAAAGTTAGCATTTAAGACCAGTTTTACTGACTTTACCACGCTTTTCTTTATTCACGTTGTCCCACCACTGAGTTTCTTGAAACTGTTGGCTAACAAGAATTTTACGCGGAAAATAGATAAGTATATCCATATACACATAAATATAATATACAGTTATGCGCTGTCATGAGTTTAGTTCATAAATTGAACATGCGTTTCAAAAACAGAAGACTTGAAAGATTAAGACTGACAAAGTGTATTAACTAATTTTTACAAATTAACATTTTGATGGCCTCAAGACGACTAGTATCGCATGTACATTAATCAGTGAACAATCCACCACCATCTTCATTAATATTATCTTCCTAGATCTCCGCGATTCTCTATTTTAAATTTCCTTTACAGTTTTTCTGATAACAATGCCTATGTATTGTAATAATTCGCGAGACAATCGAAATCAAATCAATG
>JAHWXV010233475.1:0-16554 GCA_024586415.1 Phrixothrix hirtus | reverse complement strand
CCAGGCATGAACCCAGCCTGTACATCCCATATCTTCCTTTCAGTATTTATGCGAACTCTATCAATTATAATTCTACCAAACACCTTCCCAGCTACACTTATTAAGTGATGTAAAACTTCTCGATGTCAAGTTTAGCAAGCAAAGTTTAGAAACACTTTCAAATGTGATAGTGCTTCGTTCATTAAGCACATGATCGATTTCTTTCTGTTCAACTGTATATTGTCGATAAAATCCTCTTTTGCGACATTTTCCGATTTCACATTCACAGAGCATTTGAAATGAATCAGAAAAGACTTTACGAGAAGATTGATGTTTGTAAGTAAATCTGTTTATATTCTATTGGTATGGCAAAAGCGTTTCCATTACAAACCTCGGCATATTCTTAATTTGAAAATTCCACTACTATTTCTATTTTTACGTGGCATACATAGCATATCGATATAATTTAGAATGACACATTTTGTGTCACTTCAAATTTAAAAACTTAAGAATAGAAGTATACAGGACGATTCATATTATGCGGGATAAATTTTAAGAGCGTGTTCCTGACACAGAAATAAGAAGAAAGGTTCATATCAATATGTATTTGGGAGAGCGTAGTTTTGAAATTACAAGGTATTTTTAGAAGAAATTTAAGTTATTTTACAGAAACAACTGTCACACATGTTTCTATCCTTCGACGCATTGATTGACACACACGTTCAAAAATTCCGGGAAGTTGCGGATTATTTCACAAGATGCGACAATTCGATCTCTTAATTCATCAATATTATTAATTGGTGTTGAGTAAATTAAAGATTTTAGGTGACCCCATAGAAATAAATCTATTGGATTTAAATCTAGTGACCTGGGCGCCAGGGTTGTGGACTTGATCGACCTATCCATCGATTCAGATACACAGCGCCCAAATACTGACGAGCTACTAAACTGAAATATGCTGGAGCGCCATCGTGCAAAAGGTGCAAATTCAGCAAGATATTTTCCAAAAGTTGTGACAACTTTTCTACGAGAAAATAACGGTACACGTCTCCATTAAGTCTGTTTAGTAAAAAGTATGGTACAATTAAGTGATTGCCAATAATCCCCGCCAATACGTTTAAGGAAAATTGATGCTGATGATTAGCTTCTGTTATTGCATGTGGATTTTCATATACCCAAACATGAGCATTGTGGAAATCTATGACCTTATCCCACAAAAAATTAGCTTCATCCGTAAAGAAGATCTGCGCTAAAAGCAAACGATTTTCTGCTTCTTTACCTTGCATCCACCGACAAAAATTCACTCTGCGGAAGAAATCATTTGGCAAAAGGTCCTTGTACCCGTTGACAGTGGTATGGGTACAATATATATTTATGTAGTATCCTCCAAACGGTGGCCTGCGTTGAGTTAAATGTAACTGAAATTTGTCTTGTGCTGGTACCTGGAGATGTTTCAATTTCATAAAGTACTGCTTCTTCTGTTTCCGGATTTGAAGTATCAGAACCACCATTTTAACTTAGCCGTCAATAAAGCCGGGCAAATGTCTTATGATTTGGATTCACACGATGAGGATATCTTTCTGCATACAGACGTGTTGCTCTGAGCGAGTCCATTAGCAAGACCGTAAACAAAGCGTATATCGTAGATTTCAGCGTTTGTGTAGCCCATTTTGTTGTGAAATGACACTAATTAGTTACTAATCAAAATAATTAATATTTATATTCGTATCTGATAGCATGTGTGATAATTGGCGGTCGTCATTTCCAACAGTTGCTATGAGTTATTTTCGTTTTAAGTGATTAATTTCTTATTAAATACCCTGTAACTTCAAAACTACGCATTTCCAAATACATTTTGATTTGAACTTTTCTTCTTATTTCTGTGTCAGGAACATGCTCTTAAATTTTTTCCCACATAATATGAATCACCCTTTAGAACATTCAAATAATTGTTTCTAATATATTTAATCATAGTTGTAGAAAAAGTATTGTATGATACATACGAGGTATGTCACAGAAGTAATGAGAATAAACTTGATTCGCTCAATATGGCAACACTGCATCGGTACAAAGTCTGCGTCGTGTTAGTGGGTGGAGTATGTACACAACAAGGGGTGGTTTACTCCGCTCCGAGCAGTAATAGTATCAGTATCACTAGTTGTTTAATGTAATGTTGTAATATCGCGTCACGTAAAATTCAGGTAAATATTTAACAGTGGTAAGCAATCAAATTTTATGGTAAACTTCACAAAACAGCTTCAGGAACGCTTGAAATGTTAAAAAGCACATGGAAATACTAGGTTGTCTTCATCGCAGGTTTTCAGATGGCACAAAGCATTCAAAGAGGGCCAAGAAAATGTTGAAGATAAACGTCGTGCTGGATAGCCATCGACGTTGAAAACAGATGAAAGTGTATCAAAGGTACATTCTGTGTTAGCAAAAGAGAGAGGAGTACCACTACGGATTATTGCAAATGAGGTAGGCATGAGTATAGATACCATTTATGGTATTTTGACAGGTGAGTTCGGTATGACAAAAATTTGTGCAAAGATGGTGCCCAAGAACTTGTCTGCAGATCAAAAAGAAAATCGCCTTTCCATTAATCAGGAAATGTTGAATCGCTTGACAGAAGAAACGAATTTTATGCACAAAGTAATAACAGGCAACGAATCGTGGATATTTCTATATGATCCTGAAACAGAAAAGCAAAGCGCAGAGTGGCACACTCGCATCACCTTTGCCTAAAAAAGCTCGCATGAACAAATTGAGAATGAAAGTCCTGTTTATAGCCTGTCGTGGAATTGTTCACGAAGAGCTTGTACCGCGGGGCCAAACAGTAAATCAACTCTATTATCGTGAAGCCCTTGATCGTTTCAGAAAAAGGATACTGTGTGTGCGACCTGAGTTTGATGCTTCTTGGATCTGACACCATGATAATCACACCTCATTGTTGATGAGAGAGTTTTGGGCCAGACACAAATTCCAGTACTTCCATCTTACAGTTCAAATCTGGCTTCCTGAAACTTCCTTTTATTTCTGAAGATTAAGCAGCAACTGAAAGCTCATCATTATGAAACAATAGAAAATGTTCAAAAAGTCATAACACAGGTTTGAAACAGCTTAACTTAACAAAACTTCCAGAATTATTACGAAGAATGGAGATGCTGTTGGAGACGTTGTGTACATTCCCAAAGGGCGCATGCTGAATGGGTTAATATCAAGATATAAATTAATTCAATAAAAACTTTATTAAAACATCATTCTCATTACTTCTGACACATAACTCGTATGTTAAAAGTGAATTTATTTTACTAGAAGAACTCCTTTCCCATAAAATAAAATTATTCATTTGATACTTGTATTATAAATAGCTATTAAAAGATAGCCATTTTATAAATGTTCTTTAACAATTTTCAAAATCATATATCCCGTAAATGGAGGGGAAAATGAAAATAAATTGTACTTTGTTTCCGTTTTATATATTAAAAATGTACATGAAATTACATTTTTCTATGGTCAACCGGTGTTTCAGTAATGTTTAAACTCAAATGTCTCGTAAATTAAGTAAAAATGTAAAAACTATTCTTTATTTTCGTTTTAAAATTTAAACGTGTATATGAAATTTCATTTTTCCGTAATTTATTCCATAGTCAACGTAATGTTTGATTTTTCTTTAATGTTCAAACTCAAATATCTCGTAAGTGAAGCAAAAATGGAAAACATTTTATACTTTGTTTTCATTTTAAAATTTAAAAATGCATATGTAATTTCATTTTTCGCATCCAGTTACTAAACACTTTGTATAAATAAAATTTTGAAAGAAAAATGAATACGCAATAATTTCTGGAAAATTTGCAATTAACAATTAACATTAGTTTTAAAATTAAGTAGAAAGCTAAAAAATCCCAGGTAGAAATATTGTTTTAGCTTTTAGTTATTTATCTGTTTCGCTTCAATAGCGTTTATCAACAACGTGCATTGAGAACTAATTAAAATGGATTTTGTAGCTTGATGCATTATTAATTTTCAATAATTAAACGAATTGTTTGAAATTTATTTTGTATAACAATACTGGATGCAACAGAGTAATAGCCTTTGTTATAACGCGATATTCTGAATTGATAAATTGCATAATGCACGTGTATTCATGCTTTATCGAGTTCTATTTTAATTCAAATCTACCCTATATTTAATTAGGTCATTAACATTTTTAACCAATAACGACCACTAGGTAATGGATAACGTAAATATGTATATAGAGAGCAAGTCTTTTAATCATTAATCCTAACATTTTAATTTTGAAGTAGATATTTTATTTAGATACGTATATCGCTTACAAAAAATTTGTTGTTTTATAGGAAAATCCCTTCAAGAAACGAATTTGCGAAGTTTTCTCACGAGACGGAAAAGGAAATCTATCTTTTGAAGATTTTTTGGATCTTTTATCAGTTTTCAGTGAACAAGCTCCTCGAGATATAAAAGTCTTCTACGCTTTTTGCATTTATGGTTAGTGTATATATTTTTTTAATTAATGTATTTGAATATTTACACTTTTAAATAGATTTTGACGGCGATCAACATGTAGGACCGGAGGATTTACACCACACTCTACGATTGCTTACTCACCAAGAACTTACGGCCGAAGAGATGCAACAAATAGTCGAAAAAGTTATAGAAGAAGCTGACGTTGATGGCGACGGAAAACTTTCATATATGGAGTTTGAACACGTAATTACACGCGCTCCTGACTTTCTCTCCACTTTTCATATACGTATTTAAATTTTAAATATCGTTAACCACCTTAACTTTTTGTATATATTTAATTAATAAAGTTTATTATGTCATAGTCAACACTTACATTTATTTTCCAACAGATGTTTAGATTAATCTCTATGTGTTAATATTACAGCTATATTTCTATAATAAACAGACGTTTTTTGAACAACGTGGATATAGAAGAATACTGTTATTGTAACATCTTAGTAATAGGAAGGCACATGAAAACATGCCAAATGATTGTCGCATACATTGAAGTTAGCATTAGGGCCCAATCAAAATGATTAGGGTAGATTTTGACGAATTAAAACGTTTAAAAACGGGGGTTACTTAAGACTGCAAGAATTGGCAACAGGTGTCTCAGATAATGTTATAATTAGAATAACGCAATGACCGTGATGATTCTGTGTCAAAATATATTTATATTGAGGCCCTTTTTGATAGCACTTTGAAATTATCTACGAAGAGAAATAGCTTGTGCCCTGAAAAATTTGTTTTGACTAAGAAAGGCAATCACAGTCAATAGAGATAGTGTGATGACTGACGACGAATTGGTGGTGGACGTGCGAAACGAGGATTGAACGGTCCCAATGCTGCTTCATTAGTAGATGAAGCGGTACGATAAAGAACTGGCAATCTAAAACGGCAAGGTGGTTGTAACCATTTGTGGTTAAGAGCCCAGTATAACAACGGACTTAAAGCAGAGTGGACATGGCCAAGAAATAAACTGTAGCGTAATGTAGTAGGAGACGGTGGTGATGCACTGAATTCGGCGTATATGGTGCACACTACGTGCGGCAACCAACAGCAAGCGAAGACGGTGGCCATCCACATTAATGCATTGGCTAATCGCCGTCGGCTCTGCAAGGTACTGGTAGGTGGTTGCTCGTTGTTCTCAACGTCCACTTCGATTTTTTGTTGATCGTTTTGAACTGGAGTTAAAGGCTGAAAAAAACCGTTTTTATAATTTGTTTAGAGAGAAGAATTTTTAAAAATTACTTTATTATCCATTCTACTCGGTATGCCAGCCACAATAATTACATTTGTTGGTCGACGAAGTAAAGGCATAGGCAGTGGCAATTCGCCGTGTTTTGCTCGAGCCGTAAGAGAAAGAGCTGTTAATTTTGAGTGTACGCCTAGATGACTTGCGAAGACCACACATATTGGTAATACGTGTATAAGAATCGCTTTGCAGACGAGAACGGCCGTTCTCCATGGACTTTTTTGAAGCACTTGAAGAGCCGCAAGAGTTGCAGCTATAAACCAAACGATGATAGATGCCGTGGTCAAGAGGTTCCGTTTACGAACCACCTGGCCCGCAGGACGGTAATTTTTCACTGTAAGGTAACGATCGACAGAAATTGCCATCATAGATAAAGTACTTGCTGATACAGGCCATGCCTGAAATTTGTTACATTACATTTAATGTTTGATTTATTATATATATTTTACCTGAATAAATAGAGCGACTCGTAATAAGGGTTGACTCCAAGATGATATAATATAAAGGACTACGGTTATCGGCCCACTGATACAGCAAACTAGGAAATCAGCGGCCACTAAACCTAACAAAAGGGGACTACGAGCTTGTGCTCCCGGTCCCCAGCAAAGAGTTAGCCCGAGGCTGCCGTTACCCAAGAAACCAACAAGGAACATACAACCGTATAAACTTGTGATGTACTCCATTCTGAAAAATACTTCAAGAATTGACGTTATGTTTGGAGAATTACAAAAAATAAAAATCATACTTTGATAGAACCGGATACTTGATTATAAATTAATTCGGTCAGAAACAAGATCATTATTATTTAGTAAAAATTTCTATAGAGGTAATATACATTAATATCGAGTTAATATACCTGTAGCGACCGGTAGTTAGTGTTGGATGACAACCACCCTTAACACGAGCCCGGCTTTGACTGCCGCCCCCAGCATCTTTCCGCCCCTTTATAGAAACCGCTTGTTATCCTTATTTTGCGTCGGGGGAATTCGCGCTTATTCGGTTTACTTCCTGACGTGTAAATTTGAAAATATAGTTTGATTTTATAAAAGAAATTAACATCTATTAAGTACTTTGACTGCCTCGTCTTTAAAATAATATCACAATGTTACAGGTTTTAAAGAACGAGGCAGACTTATTAATTGTTAATAAAAAGTTCGAGTATCGAGAATAAAGCGAGCATTTAAGCGCGATTGAACTAATTTTAAAGTATATTTAAAAATTTGAAAATGTGACCAATGAAGTAAGTATTGACGTTTCACTTGAGATTTACGCTATCCCGGGAACCGCTTGTGAGTGGGCGGTCGTCCGCGGGAACAAAATTATACGCGCATGTTCAATATATACATATAGATATATAGATATATACGTATATGTGTGTATATTTTATGAATAGCGATTATCGTATTTGATACTAAAATTGAAACTGTCAACAGAAACTATGTATCCCTACTACAATTTCTGGAGTAAATACTATTGATTTAGAATTTAACATCGGCGTTTAGATGGTTCAAGGGAAGCTGGAAGTTAATAGCGGTCCATGAGTGGGACGAGGGGAGTGTAAAAACACCGTTGAATTGTAGTTCGAGACATAGGGTACAGGTAATCGCCTACACTAAGAATATTTTCCGCTGTCTCTTACCGACCAACTTGATGGCCTTGGAGGAGCACCGACCGCTCTGGACAAAAGAACGGACCGGCAACTGATTTTTAATTTAAAAATTCTTTTAGTTGCTTTATTATTAAATAACAAAATGCTAATGGGGAAGAAACTTTAAATCAGTTTTTATAAAATTACGGATCTGTTATAAGATAGTTTGCAAAATATATTGAACTTATTTTTAATCATCTCTAGATGAAGACAATATTTTTCATCATCCGGACACAGCGTGCCGAAGACCGCATTCCTGTCGCACAATGGCTGTATCGCGCGGGAGGTTAGAAGTAGTCGCGAAGGAATGAAGTTGGACTGGACGGACCGGTTATGTAAATATCTTGGGATAATGTTCGATTCGATGACGCACAGCGGGCCCATCACAAGAGTGTTTCACCAGGAATTGTTATTAGAACGGTCGATATAGCTTAAAATATTCTTTCATTCGTCCATAATCTGAAAATCCTTTTATAACAATAGACCGCATACGTACTAGGTAGCGCGCTCAAACCGAAAAGGTGAACGGAATGTAATATTGTAATGTAGACACATAAAAATAAGTTACAACTGGTTTGTAGTTTTAAAAGGATTAAGCAGGTAAGCTTGCATAAAAGAAGGGAAATGCATATATAGTTAAGCGTGTTCCCGAGTCTCGTTAACTTAAATATTATTCGTATTCATTGAAAATCAAATATCTATCGGTTTTACATTAGAAAGTTTGGTGGCGAGTGCTACCAACAAACAGGTTGTTGGATACGCCTCTAAAACTGGTTTTTCTCCGATCAAGTTCGACGACTGTTCGAACGATGGCGATGGAGAAAGCTAAATGTCCTACTTGGTTGTCCGGTTTTGCGCATTTGGTCAGTTCTTTTAGAACAATCGCGAAGAAAAGAAATGCGGACTCGCGTCTGCTACGTAACTTTTGTTGTGCGGCGAAATGCATCGCGTGCCTATTTCGATTTTACTAAAGGATGTGTTTAATTTTATTATATTTTGTAACTTTAATTGGTTTGAATGACGGCGATTTTATAGAATATCTGCATGTGGAACTGATATTTTCTTTGGTTATCTAGCTGTATGAGTGTATTCTACGTCATAAAGCTAGTTTACCGAAGTTAAAACCAGTTCCAGTACAACGAAATTATGAATTTTTTCGAACCGATATCCTGCTCTCAACATCCAGCAACAATGTCGCTACATTAAAATATATCTGTAGGTATTAATCTTTTTTTTTATTTTGTGATTTTCGTACAATGTATTTTGGTACGAATTCATTAGTTTTTAATTATACTATAAGTCAGGTAGGTACTAATATAAAAAGTGAGTTTTAAAATATTTAACGGTACTTGGCATTAAACTTATAAAGATATTCCTTTGGGAGAAGCTAAGTAAAAGTTGGGTAATTTTACAGCTCACTTATGACATTTATACTAACTGAGAACATTCTGTTTTATCACTATTCGAAATTTTTAAAATTGGGTAATTAATATCATTTTTATACCAATTTTCGAGATTTTAATTTTTCAATTAATTTTCATGAAGGACATATAGCTTTATAAATTTAAAAAAATATTTCTCCTTCAGTTTTGATTTTTTATAGTTTTTTTAAATTTTTTTCCGACGCGTTAGAGGTAGATATAAAAATTTAAGAAATTACCATTATATATATATTTTTTTATATTTCAAATTATATCAAACATTTATGACTAGTTCGCTTCAAATATTTTTTTAATAATGTATTTGGTGAAAAAAGGTTCAAAATGAATCAAGTTGTGGATAAATCTATATATTTGTACCTGAATCAATTGGTTTGTAATTCATCATATACAAGCAGTTTGGCGAGCGGATACTTCAACGAACAATATGGCTCAAGTTCGTTGATCTAAACTCCTTTATATGATTGTTTTACACATTTTACAAGATGTGATTTTAAATTTGTCGTGAAGCAATCAATTCCTATATAAATTATTTACAAAGGGCTAATCCAAGGTTCCAGCGATTTGGAAATTCCGGTCAGTAAAACCTGGAAATATCAGGGAATTTTAGTTCTTCACGTTGCTGAGAACCCTATTATCCTTACGCGCCTTAAGAGTATTTAAAACTACTTAATTCTTATTTTAAAAATGAAGTCCTCTTAAAGTCCTTAGTTTTATCAACTTTTCCATAGGGTCCTTAAAAGTCTTTAGTTTTTGTTAAACAGTTTTCGAAACATCAATTGGTACTTTTTGAATAATTTTAAGGCCACAGCGTTCATTAAAACGGCACCAACATCAGGGCTGCCAAATAGTTCCCGCTCGGGGACAAAGTAGTCTAAACCCCCTAAACAGACATGTCGGATACTCTAGTGTCCGTTTCATGATATATAATTTGATTTAACAAGTGGAGTGACGCGGCAGTTTTGGTTCATCAGTAACGTTTTAACCCTCAATCTAAAGTATGCTTTTTTGCCGTATTTGTAGAAGGCATAGGTTTATTTTTATTTTTGTTTTTTCGCATTTATGAATTTGACAGGATAATACGTTTGGAAAAGAAATTAAATATATACGAGGACAGTTAAAAATATTTTCAGAAAATGCAAGAAAAAAGTTCAAAAATTAGAACAAATTGTTTTATTGTTTTTCAAAACATTTTCCCCATGTTTTATACATATTTGCATACGTTTAAACTAATTTGTAACGCATTTTTCTACTCGGAAAGACGTAGTGTTAAAACATGCGTTTTATACCTATGCTTTAACAGCCTCTTTAGGCGTAGATAATTTTGATTAAACAAAACACTTATTTGGTGATAAATTGGGGCAACATGGTTAATGATACATTCTTTCAATGTTTTATAGCTTTAAATAATCAGAGGTTGCGTTGTCATGATGAAGCATGATTCTCCTTTTCACACTATTTTTTCGAAATTCAGCAAACAGACAGTTCTTAGATCCTCTAAAGCAACACTTCGAGAACGAACAACTTTTGTTGGTTTTGGTTCACTTTGGAACACCCATATAGCTTGTATCAATAGATCCGAATTTTGTCACCCGCAATAATGTCCTAAATCAGATTTGACGATCTCAATTAGATTTTCGAGCAACACTCAAGCTGTGGAGGGTTACTGACCACAGAGTTTTGCAACAATTAAATAGTCATACACTATTGTATGAATTTGCTTCATGTTGATGCCTAGGAATGACTTAATCTCACATCTCGTACGAAATCAACGTCTTTTGCAATAACAGATGTTGGTGAATGACCTTTGCGAAATTCATCTCTTAAGTTAGCTTCACAGGACAGACTTGTGTGGCACCAATTTGATTCAATTCACATTTTGATTGCTAAATAAGTATCGATCTCGAAAGATATTATTTCTGCAAAGCCAGTTTGGAACTGGAATTAGTTATAACCTGTTGCATTGGAAAGTATTTCATTACCAAAAGCTTTATGAACCTGTTCGAGGATTGTTTTGTTAAAATCATAATTCCATTTCTTCCACAAACGGCATTTGTATTACAAAAATGTTTAATTCTTACCAAAAGCATCAACAACTCCCTAGCAACACTACAACTACGTGATTCTAAAAATTATTACAGCTACCCACGTAGCAATTATTTTTTAATGACAATATAAATTATAACATAAACCATATTTTGAAAGGAAAATAAATTCATTCCATATTACATGAATAAAAACCAAAATACAGGTAAATGCAATAGTTTTTCGACACAGTCTTTGCACAACATTTTTGAACATTATAGGCAAATAGGTATAATAGATCTGACGCACTTGTGCGTAGTATTTCTGTTATTTGTACATGGACATAAAGTATACTTCTTTTTTTACCTATAGCTTATTGGGTTTATGTTGTTCCGATGATTTTCTTCCTTCTCCTGAAGTAAAACTTTGATTATTTGTTTGACTGTACTTATATTTAGAATGGATATTTATGGATATTATGAGGGATAAAATCAATTTTAGTAAAATTCAATTTGCTTATACTTCTTGAACTTCGAAAACATAACATATAACAGTAAAAAAACTGATGAGGGCCACCAACGACTTCTGTGATTACCTGAGTTTCCCATATTTTTTATCTAAGCCGTCTTTGGTTATATTATAGGAAACCAACATTTTTGGCATTCCCTTTTCTTCGTCGGTAACGACAAGTTTAACAGCTCTGTTATGTTTTGGGGCATAACTTAGCAAACAAAGAATTGAACTCTGCTATCTCCCTATTATTTTTTTCCACATTTCCAAAGTATTTAAAGCCTCTTCTGGAGTTCTTTTCAGGTTCAATAAAACTAAGTCAATTATTTGCTGTAGGTTTTTATTACAGCGATACTTCAAAGTATTAATCTGAGTAGAGATTGTGTTGGAATAGAAACATGTTTTTTTCACGCAGTCTCAGACCGTTTGTTCCTTTTCTGCAGTATAAATAGACGTTGCAAAATTAATTAATTCTGAAATTCATGCGACTTAGAACCTTAAGCTCGTACTTGTTCGGATTTTTTTACAAATTAGAACGGCAGTATTCTCGAACTGGTATCGACATCTCGTCTATACAACAGCGTTCACCAAGATAGTATCATGTTGACAGTTTTTATAAATGCATTATAAAGAGAAGTTATAGCAGCGGCAGATTTTGTACTTGCATCACCAAACCTTTTCACCGACATAATCATTCTAAACGTAGGTCTTCCTGTGGCACTTATTGATAACAGTGAAGATTAACGTTAAAAGGAATACAGTGCCTAAATTCAGCTGTATTAGTTGATTGAAAATTTGACTTTAGGCGATCTACTGTTTTATTAGCACCTGCTATTTTTGTTTGCCCAGTAAATGATTTCTGTGATCATGTTTTGATCAACAAATGATGACTAAATATATTCCAAGATGGGATCGCCAGCAAACTTCGTTACTTCATTTGTAATACCCAATTTGAATTTCAGTAATCTATGTTCAGCTGTGTCCTAGATTTAGACTGCTCCATACTAGTTTATTAGTACCAATTTTTGTCGCGCTGCGCTATCGTTCGATATTACAATAGCAAGTGAATTACGGCGAGTAATTTCTTATATGTTTCTTCGATAACTTTGACCTCTTCATTTGCACTAGAAGACGTATTTTCAGTTCTATCATCTGGAGACTCATGTTGTGAACTGTTATTGGATTGATCTGAATCATTTCCCAAACTCTTTTTTGTCTAACCTTGCAACGTTTTGTGTACTTTAGACTCATCCAGATCATCAACCGAAACAGGTTGTATTATTGTACGTTTCTTTTTGGTTCATTTCTAGACTGATAATTGAAACCCGAGTCTGTTATGTTTACTAAAATGGGCATAAACTACTAGAAATGCCTATACGTCTGAAGGACATTGTCTTTTTGCACGAGCAATATCTCATTGTTAAACACTGAATGGATTTGGGCGACTAAGTTCATGGTTGGCATGTGTGATTATTTGTGACGCGACATGCAATCAGGGCCAACAACCTATTCCGATTACGTTTGGAAATTCTATATCAGAGATATACTTCTAGTTAAGTGTTATAAAAAAACACCAAATTGAGCCGGAAAATGTTTGAATAAACCTAAACCGTTTAATCAATTTTAGGTCCTCCTAAATGGACCTGAGTTCCCCTTTGTAAGTATCTAAATTTCTGGCAGCTCTGCAAAACTTATAATAATAAAACGTATTTTTACTTTGTTTCCCAAATCTTTATTTTGATTTTTTAAACCGAGTTCTGCCTTATTGTAGTTTTATTTTTAAATAAACGTGATTAAATTATTAAGCCTCGTATAAACGTAGTAACTCAAAGCTTTCGAAACTGATATTTTAGGGTTTTACATGTCTTCAATTTAGTTTCTTGGCGAGTAGGAAACCTGAGTAGGATAATACGAAAGAAAAAAATGGCAAGTTTTCGTCAGTCCCTTTTCCCAGTAAGCGTATAATACTGTACCGTCCAAAAAGTAATTTTGCCAACATATACTTCTTGCCTGTTAAATTCGAGTTAATCATAAATCACCTAGAGCAAATGTTCATATTTTCATCAATATCATGATGTTGGCAAAATAGTCTGAAGATAAATATTATTGATTATTCGAATTAAATTTTAATCCATTTTAATGGTGATTATTTCAAGGATCATTTTAGGCTCCCTAATCCAATAAAACAAACTTAATAAACTTCCTTTAACAGTTTTGCATATATATTCAATTGTTTCTAAGAATCATATTGTTCATCCACTAAAGGTGAATTTAGAAGTATGAAGTATAAATATTTTTATTACTAAAAGAACGTTTTAAAACGCAAAATATACAGGAACAAAAGAAAATATTGTGCATTAATGCTAGTTTTGATTTTATTTATTTATTTTTTGAAATAGCACATTGCTATAAAACAACAGATCTAAATAATTATGAATTTATAATGAATGTTGTGTATTTTTTAAAATATATCACAACAATGTTAATCTAATTGTAATGATTGTCTGAAACGTCCTTAGAAAGTTGTAAACAATCAAAACAACACCTAGAATCGAGTTTTTTACATTAGAAGTACGCACCTAAAGTAGGATACACTGGAGGATACCTGGAGAAGTCAGGGGATTTCAAGCAAGCTGGAAAACTCAGGGAATTTTGTATTTCTTCTTATTTAGGGAATTTTTAAATTTACAGCTGATTAGGTACTTCTTTTATTGGGTATTCCTATAACTCCATATTGTCACTACTATTCTATTGTCCACACTTTTTCGATATTCTCCCAGTATTTTTAAAATTACTAATGTTTAGTACTTATCATTTTCTTTTCGCAGTTTTAAAATATTACATTAATAGACTCATTTTTTACAAATATTTATAGAATTGAAAATTTCACTTAAAAAATGTTTTTTGTGAATAAAAATCTTTTTAGATATGGACAAAATGTATTTTAGTTTAGAAAAGTTGAAAAATAAAAAGTTTTATTTTCACACTTTGGTGGCCAACCATTTTACAAAGTAGTCCTCCTAATCGTCCTAGCCTATCTATTTTGCTTCACTTATTATACGCCCTCTCTTGATACCCAACAATTGTAAAGTTTCCTCAAGTCTGCTCTCTCTTCTATATTATATCTCATAACTTGGTTCTTAATAACACCCTTTTTTATAATCAGCTGCCCTAATTTGCTAGTTTTAGTGGCGATACATTGCGTTGTTTCGTAAACCAACCGTATTTCCACTACAGTGATTTCAGGGACGTTTCTCTTTATTTCGTCTAAGATTTCCTCCTTGATGGCAATCTTATCTAAATCCCTAAGATGTGTATTCATTTTAGGCTGTTCGGTTTTCTTCGTCTTAATTATAGCCTCGATGGTTGTCTTTTCTTTAGGATTCCTATAAACGCCTTGTTTAGCATTCCACTGCCATTAGTAGTTTCTCCTTCTGTGTCTTTCTAATAGCACGACTTTTGCATCATTGCTTTATAATGCCCCATTTTATAGTCTTTTCTGTAAACGTATACACCCCATGTTTCCTGATTTTTGACCATTTTGGACGGATGATAAATTATTATATGAAGGCGATTCATGAAATTTTCTCGTTTCCGTGAGTTACAATCCTGTGATTACAGGGATGGAAATTCTTCTGCAGCGACCGCCTTCAATCTTTTTCCGGATACCTATTAGTGCCTCTGACAGATTTTGTAATTACTTATTTCTAAATCTTTTCGTTATTATTCCATGTACTCGTCTTTATTACTTTATATATTATTGTGTCTGTATAGATAATACGCTAAGTACTGTTCGTGTTCTCTTAGACTCTGATTATTTCCGCAAACCTTTCTCTTAAAAATTTGTGTATTCCTTCACCAAAATTATCCATCCTATTCACTTTTATAAACGTTACTTCTTCATTTACATCGATTATACGGATTTTCTGCTTTAAGTGTCGTGTTAAAATATATTTCCCCATTTTATCATTTATTAGTTTCTCGATATCAATATCCTCGTATTTTGATATTTTTGTTTGAATTTCTCACTGAGTAATTTGCTCCTCGCTCATGATCCATTTTTGGATGGCGTTTTCAGATGTTACTTGTCGACTTATACATTGTTTACAGATATTTCGTATGTCATATACACGTATGTATCCATTACAGAATACATACTTTCGGATGTCTGTGCTTCAATCATTTGTATTCCACTAAAATGGCGTCTTTCCTTTTCTGCCAAAGAAATATTACTCATTTCGGACGCCTGCTTAAATATTCTTTCAAGACCTTCAATCCCTCTTTTCATTTATATTTGTGTTTTAGAATTTGCCTTTACCGAACTTCTGAAGTTTTTTAAAGCATTTTCATAATTTTATCTGTCATTTTCTTCCCATTATCTACAAATGACTTAGTTATTCTTCTCTTACTAGTATGTTGAGACACGTCCAATTGAGGGCACTTCAAATCGTCTATTGATAAAGTTTTTCTGTTTAGTGAACTTGCCATTTTTAATGTAGGCGGTGATCTCAGTATTTTTTGATTTCGTATAAATGTTAACAACTCAGCTGTCATCCGAAGGGGGTGCAATAGGACCTGGTAACCATATGGATAGCATTAGTCATTAAAGTTCTGTGTGTGCGCTAGAGGAGTCTCTTCTTATAGTTTTTCTTGTGTGTTGATACAGTTTCCGAGGTGTGGCGTTAGAACCTATCTGTTAGAGTTAAACGACATTAAAGTTCAATATTTGATAATGACCAAAGTTCTACAGGTTTTAGTATAGTCACTACGCTTTATGATCACCGCGTATACCTAAACCTAACCTTCCTTTTTGGCCGTCAAAATTATTTAAGAGATAATATTAAATTTGCTGTGAAGGAGAGTAAAGAGAGTTTGAGGGTGAAAGAGGGAGTAAGAATGCAGAATAATTTTGACAGTAATAAAAGATTATTTTGGAAGTGCGTGCGGAATGCAAAGCAGGGTGTAAGGAACTGAGTAAACGGAATACGGAATAGCGAGAATGAAATGGAGTGGGATGAAAGCAAAGTGATATGCAATAAAAAGGCTTAAAAATGGGAAGGCTGCTGGAGTAGACGAAGTTACGAACAAAATGTTAAAGTATGGCGGTATGCGACTAGGTGAATGGTTGTGCAAACTATTTAATGCTTGTGTTCAATTAGCAAGAGTGCCAGAGG
>JAHWXV010233420.1:0-10409 GCA_024586415.1 Phrixothrix hirtus | reverse complement strand
TCGCTTACTTAAATGAGCTAACCTTGATTTTTAAATTATTTTGCCTTGAAAACCTTGAAATGTGCTTGAATTTTTTTTGTTAGAATCGCTGGATACCCTGTATAAGCGTTTATTAGTGTATTGTAGAATAATAAATGTTGAAGGTGAATAGGTGTAAATAAATAATCCTAATATTAGTGAACAATTAATAGTTTCGTTACAATATTTCTTGGGCTATTAGTTAATAATTATAATTAAATAATGTAGGTACACTATATAACATAATCTTCAACAACGAAAGGTGTTCATATACCAAAAGCGTTGAACCCTGAATTTCTATAAGTTGATTCAAAATATCGTATCTTCAAAAAGACGTTTTCAATATCAATGCATTAAACTCCAATTAATTAGACAAAATTGGAAAATCCCATTGCTAGAATTCAAGTGTTTTGTCTACTAGTATTAGGACGTTATTTAGCCATCAAGATGTCACCGTACACATCCTTTTTTATATGCGTACGTCAAAAACGCAACAACTAATTATTTTTATTACGTTGCTAAAAATGATTTTATATTTGTTTTGCTAGGATTTAAACAAAATACTTGAAAATTTTGAATGCAATAAAAATGATTTCTATTTATACCGGGTGGTGACTCGTAAAGGTGAATATAGGAAATTCAGTGTTGTTTTTTTCTAATGTTTTTATTACCTTCCACTTGATTTTTCAATAAGTATGAAAGATGGGTAGCCCAAGGGTTATAAAATATTCGTATTTAAAAGAAATTAATTTAAAAATTTAAAAAAAAAAGCCATTGAAGGGGATTTGAACATCGGACCGCTGGGATATAAGTACAACAATCTAACTACTAGGGTACCATACAGCTTAATCTCAGTTGGTGAAATGCGATATCTGATGTATACTTTTTTTATTCTACTAAAACTGATTATAACTTGGACTTGGACGCAAATAAACTTAGCCTTATCTTGTAGAACTTTTAATTGTGGACATTTTTTACATTTACATATTTATTAAGTTATGTTCCATCAATTTTTCACATTGAGAATTGTAAATAAAATAAGTTGAATAAATTTGTTCTCAAGGCCTTTTATTCTCAATGCAAATAGTAATGTATTTATTATTTAAAACGACATGTTTCGGGAAGTTGCATGAGCGCCATCATCAGATTTATAACAAGGTTGATATTGATACAGATATTAATTAAATCTACAAAGAAGTCAAAATTTTTTGTTAGAAAAGCAATTTTTTTAATTTCAAAAATTATAGTAAAATCTTACCTAAAATGTAATAAATGATTGATATAAAATCCATGATATTTCAGATGAAGTTTTATAATTTTTGTAATTTAAATTAAATAAATGTATTTCAAATAAATATTGATATGAGTTTTGATTTAATAATTTAAGTTAATCAAACAGTACACGCCCTTTGGCTTCATTGTTACTTGTATAACTTAAATTTTAAATCAAAAGTCGTATCAATATTTATTCATAATATATTTATTAAATTTATATTATAAAAATTATAAAACTTCATCTGAAATTGGATTTTATATCAAACTCAAATCACCTTAACTTAGAACCATTTATTACAACATTAGGTAAGATTTTACTATAATTTCTCACATTAAAAAGATTGTTTGTCTAACAAGAAATATTGACTTATTTTAACTTTGTAGATTTAATTAATATTTGTATCAATATTAACCTTGTGTTAAACTTGATGATGACATGCATGTAACTTCCCGAAACACGTCGTTTTAAATAAATGCATTACTATTTATATTGAGAATAAAAGGCTTTGAGAAAAAATTTTTTCAACTTATTTGATTTACATATTAATTATAAAATCAATCCGAGAGATTATAAAATCATAAGTAATTTACATATTTATTATAAAATCAATCAGAGAGATAATAAAATCATAAGTAAAAAATAACACTGAATTCGTTCACTTTTACGAGTTACACTCGGTATATGCAAATTTTTTTAAATACATGCCATTATTTTCTAACTACATCATTGCGACTGTACAGCTGAACATACTCGGTCTAATAAAATTACTTATAATATTGCCACAATGATTAATCAAATGTGATATTTGTCTCAAGATCTTCAAAAAGTATTCATGCTAAATATAAGCATGTACTTTGTACAAACTGTTTAAAGTTTTAGAAATTTGACAGAGCCTGAACCTTCTTGGTGCGTCTCCTTTTCGCCTCAATTCTATCGACTCTTTTCTGGATATAAGATTATAACAGAGAATCAGTTTCAATCTCCTATGACAATTGCCTTCAACATCTCCACAGGCTTTTCGTCGCAGAGCTTCAAAAAGGATCGAGCACATTCAACACGACACTGGCGCTAAACTGCTGAGAGATTTTTGAGCACCCACCTTACACTAATTCATGCCTAAATGACTGTGCAAGATTTGGCGAACGGTTGTATCTGAAAGTGTCAACTTTTGTGCTATTTCTTTCACCACCGACACCGATCGTCTGATACGAGATCTTCAACTGAGCCATTGTTGGCGGCGACACGACTTCCATCGTTCTCCCAGTTCTGGCGTATTCTTCCAAGGATTCTGGTCCCATTCGAAACCGTTTTGTCTAATCTTCCACCGCAAAATAAGATGACGAATTTTCCCCGTACACACCATCCATCGGATATTTAATGTTTCAAGGAGAAAGAAATTTGTTACTTAATTTTCGTGTCTTCAAACATGGTAATAAACGAATGACGGTTGTAAGAAAACTTTATGTAAAATCCTTTTTTGTTTTTACAAGGCTAATAAGACTTGGACTGGTGTGTTTTCAACATTTTGATCCACTGCGATTCGTTGAGCTACGTCAGTCCGGGAAATTTTGACGCTGCCCTCGTAATTATACATTTAAATTTAATTTCGTTAATACTCGATTGTGAACTGCAATTGTGTCCAGCCTTCAGTAGATTGTCAATTAAAATATTGCCTCTTGTCTTCCGACAAAATTTCAGCCATCAAATGTTTGAAGTACTTTTCCAACCGGTAGATTCATATTTTGTTTTTGTTGCATCATAACTACCAAAATATGCATATAAATGGACAACCTCTATTTACTGCGTATATACTTTATAGAAAAGATTATACATATGTTTTCATCGATAGACAACCTCATAAGGTGAGTATTCTGTTTGGCTTGAAGCTTTGTGTAGAGAACTCTGAAACTGACATTTTCCAATTCGGATTTTCAGCGATTACGAATTCTTTTGTTCGCTTTCAGGCTGCAGACATTTTGAAGCGTTCTTCATGCTGGCTACTAATTTTTATAAGAATCGACAGAGTTGTTATTTATTTGTTACAAAATCTAAGTTTAAATAGTAGCGTTAAATTTTTATGACTGCTAAAACAGTTTTCCTTGTTTATTCATTGAAATAGATTAATAAATACCGGAGTTCTGCTTATAATATAATATTTTCACTATTATGTATACCTTAGTAATGAAAATAGTATTGTGCCTAAGAGAATTCTGTTTTTATTTATCATTCTTGGTACAAATGAATTTTCACAAAATATTTTACGTATTTACGATTATAACGTTGATACAATATTTTATTCATGAATTTCATTATGTGTATAGTTGTGTTAGGGCTATTGCAATGAATAGGAAATATCAGAGAAACGCCAAGATTAGATTTACATTGATCGTTGTCAAATGTCAGCTACACAACTACGGATTCAAGCCGCGCTTTCTAAATTGAAATTCACAGTATTTGGTATTGCAATTCCCATTATATGATCGTGAACACAAATACCAGTTTATAGTGTTGCAAAATACAGGGTGTCCGCGATATGTTTATGGTGACACATCTGGCAAATTATCACATTAAAATTTATTACAAATACAGACCTGTTGACCTACACAACATGAGTTGTGTTTAAAACATAAAGCTTTGTTACGTTTCTTTTATATCAAATTACCTCCCGTAATTTTGATTTACTGTTTTTTCTGTAGGGAATGTAATTAGTTGTTATATACGATACATCATATGTCTACAAATTGTTATTTTTTACGACTAGGTTCATTTTACAGTTACGAGGATCTTTTGAAAAGTGTGTCAGTTTTTGAATTGAAAAATAAAGATTGTCGGATAGAAATTTTTAATTTACTTCGAGATGAGGAGGGTATTTTTCACATAATTACTCCACACATTTTATATTCCGTTTGATTATTCTCGCTAACAAAGCCCGCGTTTCTCGAAATGTTTACATTTGGACTATTTTCCCACGATTTATAATTGGGGATTGTTGTAGAGTAGGATCGCATCATAAGACAAGGGGTATTGCTTACGATTTTAAATGAATTGTGGTTAAGAATGAACTGAATAAAATAGTCACATAGTAAGACAACTGCCTAACCGTCTAGGATAACTTCGTGGTACAATAGTCTAAAACTTTGGATTATTCTTTAATTTCTTCTTTCGCCATTTTTCCATCATTTTGATACAATTACTGAGGATTTCACTTTTCGCTTAAACTAACTTAAACGAATTGCACATTATACGAATTTTTGCCATACTTCTGGAATCCTAGTAGGGCATTAATTTAAATGAACAACACTCGCCAGTTGAGTATCACCACAAAGCAGTCTTTGCACACGGAACTTTTATTTCGCCGCATGTTGGCGAGGTACATTTATTAAATGTGCAATGTACAAGATTACTATATTAGGGCAACGTGTGCATTCAATTTTGAAATACATAAACTAGACCCTACCATAAGAAAATGATTCAAACATATTGAATGACATTTACGTAAATCCCTAAACAAGACTTGTTTCGTTGGAGTTCTTCATTTGTTGTGACGGTATAAGACATCAAGTGTCTTCTGCGAGCTATCGCTCTGAACTGCAGTATCAGGCGGTTTAGCTATAAAATATACAACGAAAACAATATTTCAATATCGTTTGATCATTTGCACCACTCCCAAAAGAAGCTGTGAAGACGTGCCATTAACCTTAAACTACATTTTATAAAAACTTCCGGTTGTCGCTCTAAAGCAAGCCCTAGCTAAGATAGATTTAGAACTCATGCCTGTCTCGTTAGTTATTAAAATTATAAAAATAATACCATTTCCTGGAAAGACTAATGTAATCGTTTGATAGAAAACAAACGATGAAATAATAGTTACCATGCGCTCGTATTTGCATGGATTTTGGAATCCGATATACTGCTTATATATAATTTTAATCGTAAATTTTTGTAATGCTCTTGGAGAAATGTCATAACTAAGCATGCTAATCGTTAACTTTTGGAGATGTTATATTTAAAAATATATACGGGGTTATTTTAAAAAGTTCAAAAAATTAAACCATGCCCTCCCTTGCGCATTCTAAAAACAGTAATTGCTGCTAATTGTTACTCGCCTTTATTATGTTATTGTAAATTTCAAAATACTTCAGTATTTTGTATATGTAGATTAAATCTAAATGATGGCTTTTTCTAGAGTAATTGCTTAATTTTAACCTATTAAATATACATATCTAATAAATATTGGACAGAGTAGTAACAGTTAAATTAATCTTGCAATTTTTGCATTTATTATTTAGTAGCACGTACAGTTACGGAGCATAACTGTAAACACGTTCACATTACAGCTTGATTGCGTTGTTTTATTAAAGTAGGCATTCTGGGCCTTAACTATACGTTAAAATTGCCACATTAAGAGGAATCATAATTGGTTTTTAAAATCCATATTTTTCGTGATTTTAATGTACAATAAATATTTTGGATTATTTGTTTCAAATTTTTAATGCAAGACGAAGATTTGATCACAATTATCGAAGGTCAAGTGTTTATTCGAAATCAAAATGTCGCAATGTATCCTATACGTTATTTTGTAAACAACGGCGGTAGTATTGTATATGAATTTAGGCTTTTATAGTTGGCTGTTTTTTTTTCTGAAACTGTTTCAAAACAACCCTGTATAGTAACGGTTACTGCTAGAAGTCCAGTGTCACTTTAAGTTTAAAAAACTTGCGAGGAACGATGCTTTCGTTTTACATATAGGGAGTGGGGAAACCGATTATACCTAAAACGGTAATGAAGTTTTTAAGTGCATACAAAATATTTTAACTGAACGAAGAGTTACTACTCTCTTTTTGCTTCTATAATTCATTCATAGTTGTGTTGGTACATTCTTTTCACTTCTATAAAAAGATTGATTTGATTAATTGAAGTTTATTTACCATCGAGCTATAATATTCAAATAATTTTGTTTGATAATTTATTTTAAATTCTGATTTAGTTTTTAAATTTTTTGCCGAAGCATTTTGGTGATTTACTCGTTAATTAGGAGTAGTAAGGAGGCACATTATTTAAAAACAACGAATAAATCTTCAGTCATGTAGTTTGTGCAAAATAAAATTCTTATAAAAATCTATTTTAAAACTTATGATATACAGCTTATACTAATTAAAAAGAAACTCTCCAAATCAGTTGGCTTGACACGAAATATCTATTAACTAATTTCTTTTTCGACGGAGTCACATTATAAGGCAAAAATAACGATCGGTTTGAAATAAGTACAAGTAGGTGGTGGTGAGGGTGCAACATAAGTAATCGAAGACCTATTCTTGATAGTTGTAAAAAACAAGTATGTTATCCCAAAAATTACTGATTTTTCAATAATTACTTGAATCTGTATAAGGTGGTGCAAAAGTAGGTTTCCCATTTTAAACTAGAAAAGAGTAAGATAACTATATCAAAAAATTATAAGGTGTTTCCAAATACTATCCGACCTGTTTCCATAAAATCACACTAGCACTATTGAGTTGGTTCCGATAGATGACATCCTTCAAAATAGTCCCTATTTGGCTCCACCAACCGCTCCCATCGATTTTTCTACTTTTCAAAACATGTCGGAAAATCAGTTTTTGGAATAACTGAGTACACGTATCGTATTTGCTTGATTTGTGTTGACATCATCAAACCGCTTCCCTTTGAATGGTAATTGCGATGGTGGTAGAGTCAAAAGTCACAGGGAGCAATGAATGGACTGTGCGGAGGTTAGCGGAACTGCATTATGCAGTGTTTTGCCAAAAATATTTGCACGAGATGCGCCGAATGAACTGGGGCATTATCGTGATGGAGAAATCTATTTCCGTTGATCCAAAATGTGGCTACTTTTTTCTCACTGCATAACGCAATCTTCTCAACACTTCAATATAGAATTCTTTATTGATTTTCTGACCTGGAGGAGCAAATTCATGATGCACAACACCTTGATAATCTAAAAAAAACAATCATAATTGATTTGACATGCTCCAATTTTGCCGGGTTTTTTTGGTCGTGGCTCAGATAGAAACTTCTACATCATTTTAATCGTTTCCAGTTTGTAACAAAATTTGATGCAAATTCGTTGTTCATTTGTTTTCACTAACAAACACTGTACTGTAGATACACACGACTGCTCCCGTACTAGAAAGTGTTCGACTTAGCGACTAGCACGGGAACTTCATAAGGCCTAATTAACGAACTTACAATTCCACAGATAGCGCTCGGGAACCTTGGTGCGAAATTATAGACACAGTCGGATAGCATTCGGACAAACTTCGTATTTAAAAATTATTAATTTAAAATATAGTTTTTGGGATTTTTCCTGAACTAATTTTGAAAAATAATGTGTTAAATGGTGACCCCTTTCACGTTCACAAATTGATGCCGTTTTTAACTATATCTTCCATGGCTTTATTTAACGTCCCTTGAAATGTTCGCCAAATTTCTTGCCGAAATTGTCTCATTAAGTATTTAGGACTTATTGACGAGGGCCCTTCCTTTGACGTAGCTCCAAAGTCAGGAGCCGTAAGATCCGAAGACGTTGGAGCGCCATCTTAAATCTCCGTTTCTTAAAATTACTCAGAGAAATGTTGTCTTAAAAGCGCCATTGTGTTTCCTTTCAATATGAGCTGTAGCACCGTTCTGCTAACCTAACTTTAATTTTACGTGGCTACTATAGTTATGATGTAGTTCACTTACTCTGGTGCTTGTCTAATTGTTAAAATTAAAATACATCTTTCGAGGTAAATAAATCATTTTATTAACATCATGCGAAAATTAGTACAATTTAAAAATAATTTTATTTATTTTCAATGCTCCTTTTTGAAAAGTTGTGATTCTAAAGTTAGTACACATAACTATCTATGTTGGTATATAACAAATATGTTCAAGTAATTTACACTTGTATATTTATAAAGGTTGACAAAGTTTAGTATTAAAACATCCTTGAACTATTTCTATAGTAACATTTAGCTTTCTTATCTAATGTCGAGGTTAGATCTAGCTTCAAACAACTGATAATGCTGTCTCCGGAAAGACGACTCTTATAGCAAGGTCTATAAGCATGTGTAAAAATTAGTTGTTTAGCTGTTTTAGACGCTCAGTTTTAGGGAAAAATGAAAAGTACTTAGCAGTATCATATTTATTTTGATATGCAGCTGTATTGAGGTATAAGCAAAGAAGTGTGCCTTTGCTAGGCACTGTAGTAATGCAAAAATAATTCTATAGATTTTTGAAAATTGAATTACGCGCAATTTTTCATCAAAGATATGTAGGTTGAAGCTCCAAAAAGACCAAAAAGTGAATAATATTTGTCTTGGAGGAGCGCTGAATTTTGTAATTTCTAAATGATTTGTATGAGTTCATTTAAGCCAGCCATGTCCAACCCAATGTCTTTATCAGGTCAATAAAATTCTAGGAATAAGTTTAAATGCAGTAATAATAATACATAGTTGAAACTCTCCGGGTTGGATATAGCGGGTTAAGCCAACATTTATAAACCTTTATTCAATTTTATATTTTCACTGAATGGATAATAATTCAAATAAATTTGCATAATTTATAAATAAAATGAACTTACTCATGTGTTAAATTATTTATAGGTAATGCGGTCAACATTAAGTAAAATGTATGGCCATTATAGAAGAATATTTTACAGAGAAAAAATTTCCATAGTATTTTTAGATTACCTGATAGTTATTTTAGAATTAATCTTGGGAAAAATACTAATTTGTCTTCAACTAATTGTAAGTAGTTTGGTAATTATAATGATTATCTGGTTACGTGTAATTAATTACCAAAGGAGAATAGAAAATCTTGGAAATACTTTGTGTAACATATGTTTTTAGAGGCAATTTAAATGTTTGACATGTAATTGTCAATAACAGTCAAGTTAAATATAAGCTCTGGTAATTTAAGCTCTACTTTTATGAACAGGTATGTGATTCGTAAATAAAGTAATGGATTTTCTAAGTTGACCTTTTTATTAACACCTTTTAATTCTATTTCATACTGAATAGGCAGCCATTGATATTTTCTATTTTCATCACCACATATGTAGTAACGTCCTTATAATGCTTTACAAATATAGATCAATTGCGATTTTAAAATAGGTTTATATATTATAATTGTTACTCAGGTACTAAACAAGTTTTCACATTTTAAAGTTACATTATGTAGGTATTTTCTAATAATAAAATACTTCCCACATGAATCAGAGTTTATAAAATAACTAACTGTTGTATACTCAAAATAATTTTTACCTGCTTCGGTAAATGTGTATAATCTCTTGTAAATAAATTTTACTAATTGGGAATTAGATATTTATCCAAACTGAGAGGTAATTTGGAGCTGAATACAATTCCAAAACTACAGAAATAAATAGACTAAATACGTCATAAATCAATGACCTCTGCAGCACGAATATTAAATTGTTGTCTATATTTATATAAAATGATATCAAATTGATGGTCAATTTGAAAAGAATTTTGAGAAGGTTATTATATCAAATTTAAAGACAGCTACGAGAAAGTTTATAAATTATATGTATTTAATAGCCCCTATTTGTTGTCGTGCTGGGATAATATTGGTATGACGGCGGCAGCGGTATATAGCAACTTCAAAATAATGTAAAAATTATTAAAATATAATAGTTTACCGGTAAATTATCACCGACATCTCCAGAATTTAACTCCCATCTATGGCATTGAGTAAAAGGTCTACTTACTTATCGAATTTATTTTCTTAAGCGTAATAAAGTAGTATCCACAACAAAAACTTCTCACTAATTTAGGATTCCCTAAAATATTTGTATTGCACAATTTTGTTAAATGTTCTTTGTGTAGAACAATTCAACATAGTGCAGTCACTCATGTTATAATGTAGTCTGTAGAGGAAATTTTAATATTAATTAATAAAAATTGGCGAAGACTCCTCAAAAAATATTAAAGTTGTGTATGCTCTATTTAAATAGAATAAATATGATCAAATCTACATTTTACAACGAGATAATAATAAACAACTATTCCTATGAAGTGAATTGACAGTTAGATGCTATGTTAATTAACGCATAACAGTAATTAATCACTCGATATTTAAC
>JAHWXV010233408.1:0-18299 GCA_024586415.1 Phrixothrix hirtus | reverse complement strand
TTTTTTCTGTTCCCGAATGTCAAACAAAAAATGCGTGGACAGCGATTTTCATCTCCTGAAGAGGCCGTTGAAGCATTTGAAAACCGCATTTTTGAGATACTAACTTCTGAGTGGAAAAAATGCTTCGAGTAGGGGTTTGAACGCACGCAAAAGTGTATAAAACTTAAAGGTGAATATTTTGAAAAACAATAAAAAAGTTTGTTCCAAAAAATTTGTTTTCTTTCCTAGTTTTTGTAAGTACTTAAAAGGCAACCCTCGTACTTACAAAGTTTCAAGAAAGACATGAATAAAAAATAAATTGATTAACTAGGTTTTGTTTTTGCACTTGATACGAACCCTTTGAAAGGAGTAGCCAGTCTCAACTACTCTGTTGTCCAAAAAGGTTTATACTTTTCAAGGGGTGTTAATTAATCCCTCTAGACGCTTTGATGCTTTCAAGGGGATCGCCAGTCTCAACGACCCTAATTATAGGCTTTGAACCTTGAAAGGGCGACGCAGTGATCAAGTAAAAAGTTCAGATATACCATTCGTTTATTTTCACTAAACGACTTGTTTATATACATATGTTTGGCGTGACGTTCGTATTACGTAGTGGATTTAAAGTACAGGTTTTTGTTGTTTGGTAGTTTTGTAACAATTATATATTGTCTATTACATCAAATAGCTATTTTCTAATATTAGCTTAATTTAATTTGATTTTTTAAAGAGTCTTGTCACATTAGGTATTTCTGTAACTTAATTTATAATTTACCATCTGTTATCCTTATTTTGTTTAATCATGTTTAATCTTAATTTTGGGCTTTTTTGTTTATAACATAAGTTTATTACGTAAAGCAATGACAGAAAGTTTTGCTGATATTCTGAGTTGCATTTTAATTGTTGCGTGTGTGCTGATGTGCTTATTTCGCTTTCAGAATTCATGTTCTTTATATTACCTAGATATTTGAACTGTGATATGACCCTTCACTTATGAATTTGTTTTTAAATATCTATCTCCCTTTCTTAGGGGTTACTTATATGTACATATTTGAAATACATTTTTTACTTTCTCTTATCTATATGAAAATATAGTAGGTATAGAGAAAGTCATGTTTTCGGTCAAAATTTTCGATGTCCAGTTTTAGGTCCTCTGAGTCCGAAAAACATGTTTTTAGAAATTAATCTGTGTGTCCGCGTGTGCGTATGTGTGTACGCGCACACGCGCGCACGTGTGTGTGCACGTGTGTGTGTATGTGTACGTATGTGGTCAATATATCTCGAAAACCAAACGTTGTAGAAAAGTGAAATTTTATATATAAGTTTATCACTGCCTTGGCACCTGCTACTAAAAATTTCGTTAAAATCGAATGACCGGAAGTGCTACTTTATTCTTGTGATTTTTAGTTTTTTTTAATTTCTTTGAAAACGGCTCTAATGACTTTTTTAAACTCACCACGTTTCTTGCGCCCATAATGCTATATTACATGAAATAATTGGTTTCTCTGAGAAAATTCGTTGAAGTGAGTTATTGAGAAAAATTTCTAAAGTTAAGCAATGTTTTGTCTAGCCAGTAACTTGGATGGCCGACCTTTCCAGTTATCGTCCCCAAAATAAAAATAAATTAGTATTTTAATGATTTATGTGCATTATTTACATACTTAGTTACTTTTATTTAAATCTATAAAACAGTTTTGCTTTAAATGAGCTTAAAATTTAATTATAAAACTCTTAGTACATATATAAAGTAAATTATAAATGGATGAATTATTTATGCATTTAAATTAATTTTAGAGGTTACAATTTAGGTGTACAGGAAAGTAATTAATGTCAATAGATTCAAATTAAATTTAAAATAGGTAAGAGAAGGTCGTGTGTTGTATCACACCAGATTTTTCTTAAACTTATTTCTACCTTAATACCTTGCTACATTTAAGACTTATAAGTTATACATTTTCTCTATGCCCTACGTAGCTCTCATCTGTGGTTTCTGTTAAGATATGAATCCTAACAGCAGTAAAATTAACCTGCACACAAGTCGTGTGTTATACTGAACCCAATTTATGATTTAAGGTTCGAACTGTTTGAACGTCTTCCTTATCCGTCAGATCTGTCTGCTTCGAATTACTATCTACTCCGTTAAATGAAAAAAATATCTTTAAAAGGGTGTAAATTGTTTTCGAACGACGAAATAATAGAAGCTGTAGAGAGAGTTGGTTTGTAGACCAATAAGAACTTTTTTCTAAGAAGCTTATAAAAGTCGCAGGATCGCTGCTGTTTCTTTTCCTATAGTAGGCTAAAGATCATTGCGCTCCGTAAACATGTATATGTGTATAATACGCTAATGTTTCAATTTAATAACTTTTAAAATAGCAACAAAGAATTATAAATCACTGATTGTGAGAATAATTTAATAGTTTAATATATTTTATACAAATGTAAATTTAAGAAAGATTAATTACTAATTTAAAAAATATTTTTACCATCTTGGAGTACTGTTAGAAGATTTATTTTTGAATCCTATTAATTAGAAATCCTGTTTAATATAGAAAAAAAATTATAACTATTTAGAATTTTTCTTGTGACTATAGAAATAAAATTCTTAGATAAGTAGGATTCCTATAAATTTGTGTACTGAATCGAATAGAATTGAGGGAAGTAAATATTATTGTTATGACTAACTTTATAGTGCTCTAAACGTAAATACAATGAAGTTGCAATAACAGAAAATGTACACTTAAAGTGAATTGCATTGACGTTGATAATGAGATTGTTTGGGACAGAATATTTATTCACTGCCATCAACACAATCTTAACATCATAAAAAATTTGCGTACAACGTGGCAACAGAAAATCAAAGTTAAATATGTCATAAAAAATGTTTATCAAGAATTTTGAGTATAGTGTTTCCATATTGAAAACTGTTTTACCACGAACTACACAACTATCACATTTTCATCGTTTAACTTCAAATATACCATATTGAAATGGAATATTGTAACTTTATTAAGAATTCCATGACGATCTAAATTAATCATTTAAATCAAATAATAAGATTTCTAAATAATTCAGTTATTTGATGCTTAAAAGTTAGTGCAAAAAATAACGTAATATTACACGTATGTGAGTTAGGGTAGGAGCTCATTCTCTTGTTAGCATAAATTCCTGTGAACCTACTTTCGTATGCTTACAACACAGTAATGTTTTGCTTTACAAATTTTGGTTATTTATGTTATTCCTAATGAAAATCTCTGCCAGCTGTAAAATATTTTTTAATTTATTAAAATTATTTAAACAACCTCCGGAACCATCTCCTACTTCGTATTGTTTTTGCCTACGTAATACTTTTTTGGAAAATTAGTTGTAACTTATGATTCTCTTAATGGATGATAATCGTTTTTTATTCACAATAACGCTCTACGATCATTATTAAATTTTGTTCTGCACCGATTTTCTTCTTTAGTTGTCCTAACTTTAATTTGCACATGTCTTTCATTAATTGTCATTCACTCTTATTGACTAGCGTTCGATTACTTTATAGTAACCTCCTCGATTAATTCTTTTAACTGCAATAATCATGACTCGATTTTCATATATTGAACTACATTATTGTAGAGGGTACATACTCATTAGAAGCAGTTAAATAGTAATTATTAATTACTGGGTAGCTTGACTCTTTTCTGACCAGATGGAGAACAACTGGCACATTTAACCATGTCTGGTGGCAAACTATTATCTTCTGATATCCATATTATGAATTAGTATTGATTTATATAAAAAGTTTTAGGAAGGACCAAGTCAGCACCCTATTTTTGGTGAGAGAGATATGAAAATTATACCTGTAGCTATTTTTTAGATATTACCAATAATGTTTTACTTAAAATTTAATATTATTATACATATTATTACTAGTCATCGAAGGAAAACAAGTGAAAATTAAGGGCAAGTATATCCTCGCTTTCCCGATCCTGTCATATTGAAAAACGCAATGCACAAGCCATGCTTACATGCATTATCTATTCACAAAACTCTAGGACTGTCAAAACAAATTTAGCAATATTCTTTTGCTGGACACGTTAAAACATTTTTAATTAGAGTGTGCTGTAATCTAGTTCCAAAAAATTACTAAAATTATATGAAGTTGGATGTTAAAAAAAAATTTTATGATTGGATTATATTTTTACAAATTATTTTATATATTTTATAGTGCTTTTCTATCTACTACTGCCGAAAATATACAAACAAATAATGGTAGAAATGTGCATAGAGAATAAAAGTAAATTTTCCATTGTTTAAAGATTTTAGTTTATCGAAGTAATTATGAATTAACTTTCAGATTCAGAATCAAATAAATCACTAACGCCGTTTTGAATTATATCAGTTTCTCCCAATAATATAACGACATCAAAGATATGCTCTAGAAGATATGTTCCCATATATTTTGTCAGTTTGGTCAGTGTTTCGCAAGAGATATGCCATTTTTCCACATCTCATTTGTGAAACTATTTAAAGTTACTGATCAGAGCCTTTCAGCATTAGTCTTATAAGACTGCTGAGATCGTATATGACGATTATAAAAAGTTTTTAATGTGCGCCCAGACGAGTTGGATAGGATTGTGTTGGTATTAGTATGGTGGAAGTAGCAGCACAATATGCCCATGTTGGTGTAAAATTTTGTCAATAATTTATTGTGTAGTATTAGGTTGACTTAGAAGAAATTGTTTTAAAACATTAAAAAGTTTCGCTTTAGTATTACTTTTGTTAAAAGATATACGACTAATATGTAACCATTCAGCAATTATGGTTTTTGAAGACGAAACAGTAGGGAGTAAGTGTAGTGTCGCGGAATGATCTGGAGCATTATCCATCACTATAACACATTTGCATTCAATTTTTTGTAAATACCGGAATTAATTGCTTAATGACCTTTTTTTTAAACAGTTCACCACCCACGATTCTGTGGTAATCTCTTTTGTCTTGTCTAACAAGGAAAAGTATCCTAGATGTCCAATTTTAATTTTAATGAAATTTGGATATGTTGTACACAAGTAAAATATAAGATACACTTGTTTTATTTATCTGTTCTAAAACAGTTTTTGGAGTAAAAACCACCCTTAAAGTTAACCATTTTGGAAGTTTACATAAAAGCAGTCGACTGTTTTGAATGGAATAACCTCTAATATAATCACCTTCATCCCTAGTGAAAGCTTATTTTTTTTCAACACTGAACTTGTTGCAAGGGTGGAAACTACCCTTAAAAAATTGAAATAGAGAAATGCTCCCCTTAATATAACTTAATTTATTTTTAAAAAAATGTATGTTGTAGAGCATTTCAAAATAATGCTTAAGTGTTTTTACAATTTTATGAAGAATAATCTTAAAAAACCATTCCACTCCTAACTCTATATTGAATATTCAACCGTAATTAATAGATGTTATTTATATTTATTTCTTTTAATTTCAAGATAAAATTGTTTTAAATGGAAAATATATTTTTGTCACGTTATACATAGACCATTATAAACATTTACGAAGGGTTAACAACCCTCTTAATTCAACTTATTAATATATATCTACGAAGAGTGTCGTTATAATACTCTATAAGATATGAAGAAAAGTTAGATAAGGCTTTAAACCCAATACCAATTGAAATATAACCCCTTAAATATGATTAATCGGTAAGCGTTTTTCTACTGTTATACAATTATATTTAGGTTGTAGAAAATGTATTCCAACACACTGACACGATTTTATGATAAAAGGTATGTTGTCGAAATAAGGGAATATAAGTAAGTGGAACAATATTGGTAAGTCAATTTGTATCTTTACTGTCTATTCCTATTACAATATAATGTATGTACAAGGCATTCACTTTTCGAGTTATGGGTATCTTCGTTATTGGTGAAATAGAAAGTTGTAGTTTTCGTGAGGCCGCACTAGTTTTTTGAAAAAATTACGTTGAAAACCCAATTTCGATATACTTTTTGTTTGCGAGATACAGCTCGAAAACGAAAAATGCCATTTTTGAACACCTTCTTTATCTGCTTTATTCTATTGAATATTGCAAAAACGAAAACTCATTCTTAAGTTTTTTACGCAAAATCCAGTTAGACAATCAGACATTGTCTATCATGCACCAATTTCTATAAATAAATCAAACTTGTATTTTTTATATGTATTTAAAACATTTAGCCTGAATTTTCGACTTTTATAAATCCACATCTTTGCTAATCTAGGTGGCTTAGCGCAATCTTCTTAAAGCGATTTTAGGTACCTTTATTTAATTACATTTCATGTCTGATTTTTTAGTAATAAACATTGCAGACGGTAGTTTCTTAATTACCAAAAAATTACAGAACCAAATTCAAAAAATTATTTGAAACGGTTGCCATTCTCCCTTAAGCACAATTAGTACAATTTTATTAATAAACTTTGATGGTGGTTTTACTCTATAGAACGTTTTGGACCAGAAAAGATAATAGGTGTCTCTTATATTTTAGTTGTCTTGAATATACCCAAGTGTGATCAAAATCGGTGTTGGACACCTGGGGTACATTGCTTGTTAAAAAAAGCTGCACCCATTAAGAAAACTGTTTTCATAACCTGAATTCAAAGCAGTAATCCTTTTGCCTTCGTTTCGAATTTTAGAAGGATTTGCTTTTAAATATGTAGGATATAGCCCCTTTCGAAGTTGACTACCGTTTTGATAAATCCAACTTTCACCCAAAAAAATGAAAATTATCTTTTCAGAATTGTCTAAGTATGTTGCGTAAAAATTAATTTTTAATGTTATAATGTATGCTTATTCTGAAACTATATATCTGGTATTATATTTTTAGCCATAGATTTTAGTATTTTATATAATGTAGTTCGTCCTAATATGTAGTTTAAATTTAAACTGGCATAAATCAGTAAACTATTTTAGCTAAAATGAATATTTTTGCTATGACAATAGTAAATACTCTTTGATAATTGTTCTTCTAAAAAACGTAAATGTCAGGTTTTCTAAAGAGTCAATTAGGAAGTCATATTCACTTCGTACAAGAGAAAACCTTTCAGATTTGTATATGTGATTATTGTAGTTCACGAAAGAGTGATTTAATTACACATATGAAAATTTATACTGGAATAAAATCTTTTAAATGTTGTATAATTGATTATGGTTGTAGTCTAAAGTATCAATTAGGAAGTCATATGAAAATGTATACTGGTGTAAAACCTGAGCAAAGATGTACAATATTTGTGCTAGGCATTTGCGTGATTTATTACACTAACGAATCTCTTATATTTTGTACTTATTTTTAATAGTAAAGGTAATTGGTTTTCATTTTTTAAATCTATTTATTTTAAGAAAGTGAATGACATTGACAATTCAAAATCTAGATTTTAAAATGCTTCATATTTTGCAACTTAAGGGAGGCTGAAAACACTGAACATCTAAATGAAGATATTACGAACTTTTTACATTTTGATAGTCCAGGAATTTTGTGAACAGATAATATATGCATAGAGAGGGATATATTCTATAAATAAAATTTTTTGCTTCTATAATATATATTTACCTAGACATAGTTTTTTATATAATCTAGTGAAAAGTATATGTTACCCTAAATAATTTTTGCACTACTCCTTTCCCGCTTCCTTCTCCCATTTAACACGAAAATCTTCTTAACTCCACGGCTAGAGGTAACCCAAATTTTAGAGGAATTTGTATATGTGATTTTAAGTTATTATCGACTAGTTTCGCTATGCCCAATCCGTGGCCCGCAGGGTACGCGCAACACAGTTGTATTTTTTTTATGTGGCTCTTATAGGGCTTTCCATTTTCATTTATCGGAAAACTCCAACTGTTATTATTATTGAATTTGATTTACCCAATAATTGTTGCTTACTTCAAAGTCGTGGAACTTTATTGGACCGGTAAAGACTTTGGGTTGGGCCTATCTGAACTAGATGATACCGGTCACTTTGTAAATGTCCATCATATTGAAATATTTTGTAGTAAAATAAAATACACTGATATATCAGGTATCTATGACATGTGTGCCAAACGGTAACCAGCGATAGAGGACATCACTCTGAGCAAAACAGTACATATCAACTTATGTCCGGTTTTCTTTTATTTCTTAGCTATAGTGAACCTGTAAATTAGAATACAAATTTTACTTAATTAAAAGCATAATACAAAAAATATATTATTCTTACGAATGCAAACTTGTTATTAGCTATGGAATTATTAATCTTTTTAGTGAAATGATCTCTTATTATTATTTCCTCCATATAGACGAATTGCTTTAGGCATTCATAATTCTTGTCAGAACAAATGCAACAGTTTAGCGGGAAGGGGTTAAAAACCCAAAATTAATAAAAAAAAATTGAATAATCATAAAAGAAAAGACAATATTTTGCGATTCAGTTTCATAGGTTGATTTTTACATTCAACTGGTCAAACAACGATGAATAATACTCTCCTGTTATTGTTTTTCCCTTTCAAAAGTAGTCAATGAAAATTATTCTGCAAACATCGCAAAAATAGTTGCCATGTCTGTACCAGTCGATGTTATAGTTTTTTCTTTCTTCAGTATACTTGAACCAGCTTCTAACCATTATTTCGAATGATTTTTGGTTTTCGAAGTATAGTTGTGCTTCCAAGTTTTATCAACAGTAACAAATCGACGCAAACATTCAGGTATATTACGTTGAAACAGTATCAAGCAATACTCCTAAGTCGTTGTGTTACGACTTGGAAAAACCATACCGTTTATTTTTTTCTAACGGTTAATTTTAAAGATAATTTGCTTATATTTTATTGATATTTAAATGTATAAAGTAATTTCTAATTTATTTTTTTTTGGTTATTGAAATTTAATCTGTACGGATATGACTATGTTTCATCCCAGGTGTGTTTTATTTTAAGTAGTGCCTTCATATTAATATTACCATCAATAGTTCTTTTTGAAGTTTATTTTAATTTGAATTGCTTTATATTTATCGGGAAACAGAGAAGGCAGTTTTAGTCTAATGTTTATATTTCTTTATCAAGTTAATTTGGAACTGCATGATTCAAGATTTTGACCGTGAGGAATGGCTACATTCATTCTTAGAGAAAACGTTTACTCTAGGGGAAATTGGTCTTTTAATAGTTGAATAGTGAATTTTAACTTCTATTTAATGCTACTTTTGGCATGGAGTAATTAGTTTAACTTCAAAAGAATTATTATTTCTTATATAGAACCCATGCTTGAAGAAATCATTCAGGTACGTTTATTTTATAATTTCTTTGGCGAATTTTAGATGATAATTTTGTTCTATACCACTTTTAGAGATTGGTTTTAATTTTTACGAGAAAAAATTTTCTATTTTTACTAAGAAAACAAAATTCTACTTGAAAAAGTTTTAGATTCCACTGCCGTTTTGAAGTCTAGAGCAGGAGTCGTCTCAATTTAATAAAATTCCCGTGAAGCTGATATTGAAAAGATAAGTGGCTATTCTTAATTTCTGTATTCTACATTGGTTTTTGGCGTAATTTTATTTGCATCAAGGCCAGATATTTAGCTACCCGTTTAAATTCATTTTACCGATATTTATAAAGTGGATTTTAGCCGTATTGTACCAGCAGTCTTAAATATATTTTAGAGTCGGAAATAAGGTTCCTTTTTTTACTAGAAAGCTGTATAAGGCCTATTAGCATTACTATAAGAGCCAGGTTATATTTTTAATGATTTGAATTTTATCATAAATAGTGACCAATTACTTATTTTTGTTGAAAGATTTTGATTATGTTTATAAAACGAACGCTTTAATTGTTTTAATGTTTAAATGTATTTATACAGCTAACATCTGCTGACCAAGCTCCTTATATGTTTACTTTTAAACACACAGAAGATTAAGACATCAATAGTTCTTCTTAAATTTAATGAATTGTAAAAATTCGTTATAAGAAACAGTAACATAAATTTAGATGTTTTAGGTTTATTGATGATACGTTCACTTCCTATGTCAGTCACTTTCGGTTTCAAAATCAAATCATAAGTGATTGCTTTTCAATTTTCATTTAAATTTTATAAAATAATTTTGTCATTTTAACTTTAATCCCGTTAACGCTGTTCTAATTCTTAATTTTTTTAAACGCTTCAGATATATTGATGTTCACGACATCGACCTGCTGCCTCGATCAATAAACTCTTATCAAATACATTACTCGGGTCGTGCCAGTTTATCCACAAATCTGTAATTCAACTTAATATAGTGGTAACTAATACCAATTTAATTGCTCACTGCAGCCGCGTGCAAGGAACGCACTACCATCCTTGTAATATTGGGTGTATAAATAAGTTTCGTGTGAAAATTTACTCCATACGCAGCTTACAAGGTAACGTATAACATCAAATATCTTCTGTAACACATTGTTTGCACCTCTTTATCAACGTTTGATTCCATATTGAGGTTTCGGTATGTGTTTAATAAAATTCAACTATGTTTACATCGAGATTTTGAAAGCATAAACATCACGAAGATGTGAAAAAGATCTTCATCTGTAGCTACAAACACTCGATACATTACAACAATGTTAATAAATCCAATAAACATTTTATATTTAATGTTGACAGCAACACTGCTCTAAGAGCTGGATTTTCAATCTCCAATTAAATTCATCTGTTAGCTAAATACCTTGTTTAACATTGTATTAACCTCATCTTAATAGTTGTGTCCATGGAAAGTATCTATAAAGTAAATTTAACAGGAGATTGAAATAGCGGCCTTACATATGCCAAAGACTGCAGAAACGTAAAATATTGAAATGAAACTGAAGATTGAATATTTGTTAAAATATGCCAGAAAAAGTTATAATGCTTAAAACATAATTTTGTAATCAATTTCTAATTCATTTATTGAAGTTAGGACGTAAAGTTACTGTTATAATCTTGTAAACAATACGATTCTCTATGAAAACCTTTTTCTAATTTCTTGTAAGACGTACGGTTACGAAGTTATAACGCAAAACTATTTGCACCTCTGTTTACAATATAACGTCAAATGGAGGTCCACTGACCCCGAAAAATGTATTTTCCTACATTTTTGGTTTTGTTATAAGTTACCAAAATTTTGACGATGTATATCTCTCTTCAAGGCAAGCTAAGACCGATAAAAAATAAGTATCCAGTGCTATTATGCATTCTTTTCGTGTACCAAATTTTATCTAAATCGGCAAGGTACACATGGGACGGTTTTTTGTTAGTTAAGCGTTCTTTTTTCAAACAGTAAACCTTTGTGGAATAAGAGTTTGCTATTTTGTCAATACGCCTTGACTTGTGATGACAAAACTTCATTTGTTTTCATGCGAAACTGTAAGAGTTGCATTTTAACTTAAAATGTAGGAAACTACATACATAGTTTATTTGAAGTATCTTATACAGGGTGTTTCGGATAATATGACATTCCTTTTACGGGATGTAAGTACACCCTACAGACACCCCAATAAACGTAAAATCAAAAGCAATACGAATACAAAAAAGTCTTTTCTTTCTAATTATGTACAATGAGTCGCCTATGCTTGTATTCGGACTAAAACTGTTAAATCATTCATAAAATTATAACTGACCTACCTAATAATATCAATTTACAATAACATACACTTTTACAGCTGTACCAGGCACATTGAGATGTGTTTACTGCAATAAATAACAGGATAAGGGATTACCCTTTCACACAATTGAAAGAATTTAGAAATAATGTACACAATTTTTTTAAAAATTTTGAAGAAGTTATTTATTAATAGGAGTAACTGATAATAATAAAAATACAGTTGAATCATGCACCGTACTAAGAAAATGTGTTTAAATGTAAAGACAGCTTAAGCAATTATTTATTGACATTTTGTAATTTTACACCTAAAAATCTATTTTTATTTCTGAAACTACGTGAGATCATCGTACACTTAAAATAAAAATACTTTAAACACTTTGACAGGTTGCGGATTTTTCTAGTTGTTTTATAAGAGTACTCAGAGGAATGGCACAATAATTTGCCCAATTCGACTTGTATGTAATTAATTACCTTACGTTTTAAAACTTGCAAAACAGTTTTTCCAAACATTTTCTTCGGATATATAATTAATTACCTAAATGGTCACTTGAATTGTCTTAATAATTTCAGCTACATTATTACAAACTCCTTTAGTATCATTTTTGTGAAATTGCCTTCGAAATTACAAATAATTAAAAATGTTAAAGTATGTTAATTCGTTTACAGATTTATTTCTCTTAATCTAATTTTTTGTTTTACGGTTTTTAAATCCATATTAATTGAATCGTACCTCTGTAAGTACTTCGTTATTACAGACCTTCACAATTTTATTAATATAAGAGCGCCAATCAGTTAAACACGAAGTAGATAGGCACAATTTGCGATTTAGTTTTATTAAAACACTAGTTAGACAACGAAATTCATCTAGTAACTGACGTAAATTGGCATAATTTCATTTATAAAGATATGGGTCACTGACATTTACAAAGGTGTGTCATATTACAGCCTTGTTTTTATGTGTCTGCTTCGAAACTTAAAATAAACATATACAATTCTACTCTACTATGGAAATGTTTAGTTAGTAAGAAACACTTACCCGTCGATATTTGTATATTTGAAAGCATGTACATAGTTGATTCGTGATTATTAAAAAAAGGAATTTTTAGTATTCGTATTGCTTTTAATTTTACGCTTATTAGGGTGTTTATAGGGCGTGCTTTTATCCCTTAAAAGGAATGCCATATTATCTAAAACACCCTGTATAAATAGTTTTAAGGATGTCTTTAAAGTGAACTTAATTTTTATAAAGTAATAAGTTAAACCTCAGATAATATTGATGCTCTTTGTAGTTTTCAAATACAACAATGAGTTCAAAATTTCTACGAGGGAAGACATTAGAAGTTTAGAGTTCGTAGAGACTTATGAACTGACTGTGATCGCGTAATTTTTATCACGTTAATGAGCCTTCGTCAGATAAGCAATGTTAAAAGGAAAAATCGACATAACAAAGACAGCTGATAATTAAGGTTTTAACCGAATAGTTACTGATTTTTAGAATTGATGTAAATTCAGAAAAAATTATGAGGTAATAAGCATAGCATAATCGTTAGTATTATATTTAAAATGCCTTAAAAATTGCAATGTTAATAAGTAGATACGTTATAACATAAAATAACATGAAAATAATTATAGCGAAGAAACGAAATATAATGACAGGGTTCAGGATAAAGTTTCGCTAATTTTGGGAGTTTGGTTGGTCTAAACTTATTTAATCCAAGGAAGATGAGAGTGAGTTCTTTAGTTAAGGTATTAATTCTAAAGTAAACTTAAAGGCGTCATAAAAATATTACTGAATCGGCGAAGGTGTTACACAAGTTGAACTATTGTTTAATTTTTGCTACGAGGAAAACTAAGAAAAAACTAAGAATGGCACGACACGGTAATATCTTATACAGGAGCATCAATGTTGAAGAAATCTAAACAAAATTAACTGAAATGTTTATGTTTAAAGAAATCCTTAAATGTGCTGGAAGAACAAAAGATACTGAACTTTTCTTTTCTATCGAATCACGCCTATGAAAATACCTAAAGTTGTAATTATAATCAATGAGGATAAGAAATTACATTAAACAAATAGTAAAATCAGACATAAGGGATAAAATTTAACTTTTACGATGAAATTAAAACCCCTTAAATCGTGCAAATGATTGCATAAATAATTACTTTAGATTGAGATTAAACTAAACTACGATATAATTGTCATTAACGAAAATTTACCAAAAGATAAAAGTTAACACAACATTGACAATATTAAACATAACTTTGAATTTGAAATTAAATCAAAAAGGTGATCTGGAATTCAATCGGCGTTGGAATATGGTATCAGATATGCCACAAATTAGTCCATAGAACGATAAATTCGAAAATTAACTAGGATAACTTAGCTTTATGTCAAATGGTTTGAAAGAATCGTTTACAGGGATGAAGAGTCAGCCAAATTTGTATTGTACAGTAGATAATTGTATTGCTTAATTTAGGAGATAATTTTGGATAATGTAGACCACCCACATATCCTAGTAAAATAAGATTTGCGATGCCTCATTGAAAAATCAATAACACTACACAAAATGAAATCATTGTTTCGTTACATAACGTTGATTGTGTTTTAGATCGTACGTATTCTAGTTGAATCTTAATAATCGGGCTTCAGAGATTGAGATTTAACTGCAAGTACGTTAATATAATTCCATCTCATTTTATAATAAGGGTTGAACAAAGATGGATTATATCAATGTTAATTTTAGAACTGACATTGAAAAATAAAAATATTCATACAGTTTTGTGAGACCATTCTTACAGTGCGTAGGATATATTGAATTTCACATTGACACGATAAACAAGAATTTGGTAGATAGAATTTGTTTCCAAAACCTAAAAAATCACGTATAAATTATAGAAACCAACAAGGAAATATTTCTAAAAATTATTTTACTTTTGCAAAGATGAAATAAAACGGTTTGAAACACATAATCAGAAATATTTAAAATAAATATTTTTAAAGAAGTTACGGCATTATGAAAATGTGTCCATAATTTTTATAATATATTAAATCAAGTAAATACGTATACAAGGTGTAATTAGAAGAACTAAATAGAATGAACTGAACAACAGTACAAAAGAACACAATAAGGTTAAACATAAACTTAAATTATATATAAACATAATAAACAAGAGTGAAGCGATTAGGGAAATAATACAGCAGAATAGATTTTCTATGTCTCTTAACATTAAGAATATTGCGTAGTCGTGCTCTATTTGATTGATTTAGTATCAATTTAGGGTTAGGCGAGCGGCTTGTTTATTTATTTAGGTATATCAACCACACAATAAAGGTATTCGGTAGCAATATTCTCAATGACTTGAGATATTTTCGACAGTTATCGCTTTTACCTGAAAGCTTTAACTTAGGTGCAATCCGTTTGTCTTTCTCGAACAAATACAACAATGTCAATGTAAAATTAAATGTATTTAAATTGAATAATAATTTATTAAATATTTAATTATACACAAGAAAGTAAAAATAAATTCAATAAATAGAATTAATGATAAATCTGACTACAATCGATGCGATAAATTTCTATAGAATTTACAAATATTGAAATAAGTTTGTTAACACTTACTTTACTATGAACTAGGTCTTTACGTTCAGCTTAAATAAAGGTTTCTTTACCTGAATTTAATGATACTCTGCATTCGCGGCAAATAAGATTTAATCGAGAATTAAGCTATTCGATGTGATGTCTAGTGATTGATTTTATCAGATGAAAGGGCTGTCCACTTTGAAATTGTTATAACGCTTGGTGCAGTGTTATTAAGTTCATTGAATTACTTGGGCGAATTCCCAACTCGTGGTGGTCCAGTTTAATTCTTTTACTGCAATGGACATGCAGAGACTTTTACTGATACACTCGTGTACTGAAAACTCTACACTGTAGACATGTATAGAAAAATACAAGATTTTTAGTTGTCCAATACGGCTACTGGCTATTTGAATTTCAGCCAATGTCTTTGAACTAAAAGTTCGTTTCTCGATTCTTGCGTACACCGTTATGATTTACATGAAAACGTGTCTTTTTGCGAGTTTCGGGTATTACTTGTTAGTTTACATCTCTTTACAGCAGGTTTGTTAAATTTTCACGCTTCTTTAAATTATACTGTCTGTGGTGATGGTCACACATTTATATTACCTGTCCATCTTTTACTTTTAACAAATCTGCCGGTTCATAATAACTTTACAACCTATTCAAAATGTTAAGATTACCTAATTTACATTCGGTTAAAATGCATTATCGATGTCTAGGAATTTTATATACATTTTTATTTAATTCTTAGACATGTTGATGTAAATTAATAAGTTCGTTTATTGATGGCATGAACAAGAGTAACATACATATTTAGTTAGCAACTGCACATCGTATTTATTTATACTGGCCATAAATTCTACCATGGTAAGATAAAACATTTCATATATTCCTAATTAATATATTATATTGTTTTTCAGTTAGACTTATAACACCGCATAACTTTTGAACATCTTGAAAAGTCTTGAAAATGTAAAAGTAAATCTTCCAAAACATGTCTAGTTGAAAAGATTAATAATAAACAACTAACTAGAACCACTCCCGTTTATTGGGGTGATTGCTTTTATTTTAATGGGAATGTTTTTAATCCTACTATCAAGGATATCTTAATTGTACACTGAAGATAATGAATAAATAAACTAGAGGTTATCAGCTTCCTAGCAAAATCTCTATATATTGTAGCGAACGTTTTCGTTTACAACTATTAAGTTAAAAATATCTTCAGGATAATTGATTAGTAATATTAATTTCATCTGAATCTAGTTATAATAAAATAAATTTAGTGTTGTTTTGAATTTAATATTAGTTTTACGCACACGTATGTTGATTTTAAGTTTCTATTGTAATCTTGTAATTTTGAATAGCTTACATATATTTTTTAGATGTAGATTTGTAATGTAAATAATATAAAATCGATAAAATAATTTGGTTAAAAAAACAGTTAAATAATAAAGCTTTCAGGACGAAATAAATTAAAATAATGTTGATGATGATAATTTTAAATAAAGATTTGTATTTTGATGTCTTTACTTTTAAAATTTTCGATATGATAGTTTCTGGAAAAATGCACCCATACCATATTATACGAATATATGTACACCAAATTTGAAATTTTAAAATTGAGTGGTAAAATACTATCGATTCGATATTGGTGTTTTGCATTTAACAACGCGGTTTATACAGAGACGCGCTATAGGCCATTTGAATTCATTTTTGGTAAAACGTATAATTTACCAACAAATGTAAAACAACTTGACCCTTTCTACAATATTTTCAATTATTCTTTATAATTAAGATATCGGTTACAAACATCATGAAAAGACGCAAGAAACAGTTTGATTGAATCAAATGTTTGTAAGAAAGTAAGAAATGATAAAAGTAACAAAATTATTAATGTAAAAATAGGACATAGATAGATCTTTTTAAGAAATAGTTCTGCGAATAAAACAGCCAATATTTATTTAAAGGATCTTATGAAGTAGTGAAAACAGGGAGTCCAAATGTCGGCAATAAAATAAATAAGTGAGCAGCAGTTCATAAGAATAGAATTAAGCTGTACCACAGTAGAAAAAGAAACTTTTCTAAGAAACCTTTTTCTCTCGTCTTTATTGGGGCAAGGTGCAATGGACATAAACAAGGATATTAGAACAGTCTCTATATCAAATTATAAAAAGACGATTAATAATTAAAAGTAATTCATTATTGACCTTCATTAGACCAAGAAATACAGGAACTGGGTTAAGTCCATGGATCTAACAAACAGTAGATACTGTAATATAGATCAGAATATGTGTAAGAGAGTTATTGTAAGATGGGTCCTTGAGGACCTGTAACATTTAAGGGAATTGATATAGAATAATAGTACTAAATCTATTTAGTAAAAAACCTGCCAGTAAACTCATTAAATAACTCCAGTTGTTTTACTTGTTGTTACCCAATAAGTTTATATATATATATATATATATATATATATATATATATATATAATGTTTTAGGTTTCCGCGGGTATTGTATGTTGAATTTGGCTTCCGGGTACTTTCCCGCGTTAATGTGTTTTGGTTCTGAATAGAACCGTTTCTCTGTTGACAACGTTCGGCAAAATCACATCTGCCATTTTCAAGTCGCTTGTAATTTTCAACTTCTCGATCTTGTTATTCGTATCGAATTGATGTCCGCTGGAATCGGTCTGTCTTTATATACCCTATTGTTTTCGTGGTTGGTTGCGTTTGAATGAAAGTTCTTAGCACGGTTCCGAGTGATAGCGCCTACTGTTGGCGGACTTTCTATACTTTCTCCTTTTATTTATATCTTTGTTTGCGTTTTTGTGAATTGATTTACAGCGGGTTTCCAAGCTGTTGGCAATCTTTGAGTATCATCTCGTGTATTGGTTTTGTCTAATCGTTTTTCTATTTTTATTGCCTCTCGTATTATTCTCCTTGATTTCTGTTCAATATTAGCGATCATTTTTGTTTTGTCGAAATCGATCTCGTGAAATGTGGCCTTTACGTGTCGTGTCAATGATGAAGTTTCCTCTCTCTTTTTTACTATGTTTTGACGTTCATCTCGTCTTACATTAATCCTTCTATTGGTTTGTCCCACGTAAGACCGATCACAATCTTGACAAGGGATTTCATAAACTCCTTGGCTTTCTAGCTC
>JAHWXV010233404.1:0-14372 GCA_024586415.1 Phrixothrix hirtus | reverse complement strand
ATATGTAACAACACTAGTTTATTGACATAAATAAATAAGCAATTCAAACATAAACAGAACTCAAAATCAAAATCATTCTAATTCGATAGCAAAATAATTAAGAATCTATGATAGCATACAAAGTAAATTATTTACAAATGCTCGCGTTCGTAAATTAAGTTGAGATTCATACAAGACTCGCAAGATGGGCGTACTATGAATTCTGCCACGATGCTAAAGTGAACGGCGGGCACAAGTTTTCCAGGCTCGGTCTGTATGCTTAGAGGTCTGTATATATGTGCGTCGCTTTCAGCGGCGCTCGGGGGCGTATCTCGTGTCGGGCCGGACGGAGGCGAGAGGTTGGCGTGTACCCGCGACCAGAGATGCCACTCAATAGGCGCCAACCGTCTCTGCCGAAATAGCGTCGCTTCTGCAAATCGCAACCCAGCTACACATTTGCAAACTACGGACTATTTCGTTCGGGGAATGGTCTCAGTTCAGCGTCGACGTGCGTCCGATATCGCTACAACACAACGCACGACGACGTTGAAGGACGCTCGGCGTAGTCCACAATCAGTTCCAGCGCAACTTGCTTGCAAACGACCCAACGGTGGTCTGGTTTTTAATTCTGCGGCAATAACTCCAGGAACGCTCAGTCATGAGAGATTTCGAGCTTAAAATATTCCGAACTCGGTCTATGTTTGTTACCGAGCAACGGAGGCTAGAACATCGTTCTAGAATCTTTAGATTTAGAATTCCAGCATACGGCGTCTCTCAATGGTTTTGAATGACAATCAGGATTTTAACAGATTGAATGAATTCTAGGGAAGTTGGGTCAACCTCGCCGTAAAAATTATTAACAAAATAACTTGACTTAATAGGAAAGCTTTTACGGTCCTTGCACTAGGCAATGTCCCGTACGGAGTCTCATACGAAGATTGATTTTCTTGTCATAAAAGCGTCTAATTTATACTTAAAATGATGTTCGCGTTCTTTGTTCTGCGAATACCAATCTGGATAGCTTTCTTTGTTTGCTATCTTAACGATACGGATAACAGTTACACGTGTTTAAACAATTCGTTTGCGCAACATGATGCAATACTCCGAAATAACTTTTAATTAGTTATTTACTAATTAATTAATATTTCGATAATCGAAGATCGTTGTTTATATTACTTGTGGTTAATTATCAAACCGATCTTGACTGATTTCGGACGGTAACGGACAATATTTGCATCAGGTTGCGTAATTTTAGTTAATTGGCTTATAGCATTTTTATGACAGCTTTTAATTAAGCAATTTTTCTATTTATAATTTAAACTAAACTTGTACACTCGCGCACGGCATTTGACACTTTCTTAAAGTTTGTGAAGTCTTTAATTCAGTCTTATTAATTACACTTCCATATAGCGAAATGAGTAGAATTTTAGGAATTCTATTAAATCGAGTTTCGCGTTATTATGGCGTTTTGTAGAAACGTTACAATACGACTGTCTACACTCGAACAAGTAGCAGGCAGTTTTTTCTCAAGATTATACGCGCGAACAGAATTAGGGACCGACGGTATATTCATTCAGAATCGTGTAATTTGAACGTATTTTAGTGTGTGAGTTACACAAACCAATACTTCCATACTTTTACTTATATTTAACGTTTGATGGCGTATACAGGCTACGTACGAGTGCATATTGTTTCTTTCTTTGTTTTTGTGGCTGATGATTCGGGCTGCGGAATTTCCCTTGGCTCTCTTGGACTAGAACTGTTGCATAGGCATTTCGCCATGCCCACTAGAATTTTTCCGAATTTGGAGGAGTTTTATCTCTTTATAATTCAGTTAAAATAGACGAAAAAGAGGTTATAACTTCGGAAAAATTCGCATAGAGCTGAAAATTGGTACAGGTTTTAAACACACTATTACAAATAAACTATCGAAAGTACCCACCGATCCTACATCTGCTAAAAAATTTATTCAAGGTCAAAGGTTAAAAATATCGTTTTTTCGCATATTTCTCTTAAACGGTAAGTGTTATCATAAAAATAGGTCCAAAGTTTGTAGATCATGCAATTGTTTACAAAAATTGTTGAGATATTTTTTTCCTGCGAATCACAATTCCTGAGATATCGCGATTTCAAAGATCGAAAATAAAAGGTTTCCCAATAGGAACGATATGTTTTTAAAACCTCATAGCAACCACATCTAAAATTGTAGATATCTCATTAGCTGTCATTTATTTTTAGTATAGTTTGACAATTCATTATGACAAAATATACGCTTCAACAACGTTTGGTGATTATCCAAAAATTTTATAAAGATAATCGTTCTTTTATTCAAACCCAACGTGTTCTTCGTGAAGATTTTGGTCCACATAATCGCCCATCTGTGCTTGCTATTTGTCGAATCGCTCAAAAATTCGAAATAAATTTCAGACAACGAAACGCAAGAAACCAAGAGAATATTGATGCTGTAAGTGCTAGTGTTACAAAATATGCAAATCGGTCGATAAATCGACGTGCTCAAGAACTTGGCCTTTCAAGGATGACAACTCGGCGTATTTTGAGAAAAGATTTGAGTTTGCATCCATATAAGATTGTGTTGACCCAAGAACTGAAGCCACATCACCATAATAAGCGTTGTGTGTTTGCTGATTGGGCTCTAGAGCAACTTGAAATTGATCCTGATTTTTCCAAAACAGTTATCTTTTCAAATAAAGCCCATTTTTGGTCAAGTGGTTTTGTTAACAAACACAATTGTCGTTTTTGGTGTGAACATAATCCACTACAGATTCACGAGAAGTCTATGCATCCAGCAAAAGTTACTGTTTGGTGTGGTTTATGGCATAGTGGCATCATCGGACCATATTTTTTTGAAGATGCATTCTAAAGTAAATTTATTATAAGAGAAAAATTCTACAATAGAAAATATATTGTTTTTTTTAATCTATGTGGATTTCACGAGCACAGATCACTCCCTATGTTTTACAGAAATATAATACTTGCTTATATTTACACGTTACAACTTAAATATTTTATTCACGTAATTTTCACTTACAAATCATTAGTAAGTAAATAAATATGTATGTATTTCTTTCTTTAAAATTATATGACAACTTTGTCAACGAACTTATTATAAGTTTTGAACATTGGAGAAGAATCTCCAAACTATTCTTTCGGCCTGTTAGGACTATTTATAGTGAAGGGTATTCTTACCGGTTCACAGAAACTACACAGGTTTTTCTAATTGTCATGTGGTCACAATGATCTAAACAATGGTCAGGAAGAACCTTAGGCGTTGTATAGAAATAACAAAGCTTCTATTTGAATTTTTGTCAGGTTTTTAATCATTGTTATATATGAAAACTGTGGATTTCTTTATTTGCCTTTTTAAAACTAAGACTTAAATAATTATTTGAAAAGCTTCTAAATTTAATATTGCTTATATTTCTAAATTTCTAGAGTCCCATTTACGATTGGGTTCTACACCATAGATTACATCATAAACATTTTGGAACTAAGCAAGATCCATTCAATCCATCAAGAGGTTTTTTGTGTTCTCATTTTTTGTGCTTGATAAAGAATACTTCGCCTGAACAAAAGGAATTGGAGAAAACGATTGACATGTCAGACTTAGAACAAGATTCTGTTGTTATGTTTCAAAGGAGGTAAGTACACATGCGATGCTCTATGTTGACATTCACCTTTAGAATTTCAGATACCATTGGATTTTGTATGTTGTATTATTTGCTCTTGTTCCAATGTACATTCCGTTTAAATATTGGAATGAATCCTTTCTTTGTTCGGTTTTCGTAGCGGGTTGCATGAGATACGGAATTACGTTACATTTTGCGTGGCTTATTCATAGCGCAACAACTATTTTTTCACTCAAAAAAGGAGAAAGGTTAAATGAAGTACCTATATATGAAATCATTTTTATGTTTATAAAATATTTTCAGGTACCCCTTGGATTCAAATATAGTTTTCCTTATAGATAAAACGTTCTGGTTACAATACCATTATCTGACACCATGGGATTACCAGACAAGTGAATATGGAAAATATGGAACTGATTTCGTTTCTGCATTTATAAGAGTTTGTGCTGCTCTTGAATTAGCCACAGATTTAAAGACTGCTGACAGTCAAACAGTTAAAGATGCCCTTTATATGTCTTTAGAAACTAAAAACCATGTATCGCAATGTATGCTCGAAACAAACAATCATATTCCAAACGAACATTATTTAGAACCAAAAAAATATCGATAAATTCAAATTTTAGTCAGTACAGCCTTCATAATATTTAATGAATATGTTATATTAGTTTTAATAATGTTACATTTTTTTAAATAAAGGCGTATCTATGATATTACTGTGTCATAAACGATATTTCCTTTACCTAAAGAAAATGCCATGGGATTAATCGGCGATAAAACTCAAATTTAGGGATAAATGCAGCGCATAATTAAATGTTAGTACCGCGAGAAGTGGGTTGATTTTTAAAAGTAGATACATTATTTAATTACCCACATATAGTCAAATCCGGTAAAAGTAGCGAATAGGAGATTCTGATTTTGAACTGGAATTCGAACAACGATAAATCAGGAAACGTTACTAAAATCTCTTATAAATCGTTAATGTTTATTGAAGATATCTCTCAACAACAAATACGCCAATGACGGAATTTCCAGGTAAATTAGCTGGAGACAACTTAAACTACAATTACAATTTATAGTTATACTTTATAGACGTGTTATCTTTTGAAATAGTAAAAGTTTCTGCATTAATAGTCGAAATAAAAGATTGAATAACTATAAATATAATATGTGAATTATCAAAAACAATGAATTACATACTTACATTAGATATGTTATAACGAAATGGTACGTGCTTTGCGCCCCAAAAGGTTGTCTAAAATGTTGATTGCCCTGAATTAGCTAGCAGCTCCGGCCGCCGCAGTGGAGGAAGGGGGGCTCTACGTTTACGACGGAATTAATTAGGCTAAAATTCAGGAACGATTTGCAAGTGTCAAAAATCGGGAAAAATTCGTAATTTTTTGGCGCCACTTTACCTAAGGATCTTAACGGTTAGATTTTACAAAATGAGACGGTAACGAATCTTATTTCAAACCGAAAGGTTATAATTTTACCATGGCATACTTACTAGTTAATTACTTAGCGTAAGCTAGGATAGATACTTCAAATGCAGTTCGAGTTAGACTCACAATTTAAAAATGTTTTACTTACTTATGTCTAACGTTGCCCTGTAAGAAAATTATAGTAACTACGTCCATGGAGGTTTATAACGGTAAAGTAATAAAAACGTCTGCACTAAATAATTCATTTATAATAATAAAAAATAACATGGTACAGACAATCAAAGAATATTTGAACATACATTTACCTAAAACTAAAAAAATGTGCAAAATAGGGAACCCCTTTTAAATTCCTAAATTTAGTCTTAATTAATGATATCAAGAACCGGCCCCGTCTAGTCGTGACCTCAAATTCATTTAAATACTTCAGTTAAATATATTTTTGTTCATTAATTAAATTTGGTACAAACATGAACAAAATTGTCTATCCGTTACTGGATTGAAGTAAGTTTTACCAGCGGGCGTTATTACGTGAAGAAAAGGGGGTTGGTTGTCGGATTCCCCGGAGGAATTCAGTGAATTGAAAGATCGAAGAATGTCACTAACTTAAAGTCACCGCGATCTGCGTCTTCAAAGAGAAAGTGCGGCCTTTGTTTACGGATTCTATTGTTCCTTTACGTACTGCCCCGTCGGATCCTAGCCTTCACTAGTGAATCGGACAGGTAATCGACGCTAACCCCAAACACAATTCGCCTTTAGCAATAGTAGGTCGAATTATCAGTAACTCGGCGTCCAATACATAACCATAAAAGAGGATAACTCGTCGATGATTTCCTCAAACTTGCTTTTGCCGCGCACACACTAAAGAATGTTATTTCCTTTCGTCATGTTCAAGACTCTACTGTCTGTTAATGGAAGTTTCCTCCTTGAAATTACAGGCGAAGGGGATCGGTGATTAATATTTATTTTTAGAAGAATAAACACTCAAGGGAAAATTGATGTATTTTTTTAGAAAAAAACCCTATGTTTTTCAAAACATAAACTGGGATTTTTGAATATTAATCAATGTTGTTAAAAATGGATTTGCAAAATTAAAAAATTTACGTTTGTAATTTTGACATAAAAATGGTACTCGTAATTCACCAATTAGGTTTGACTCTTAATTTACTTATGTATATATACCGGGTGTTTCTAAATAAATAACAAATATTGCAAGAATATTGGACACGCTTACAATGTATATTTGTCAAATTCGTGTACCACTTAATCTTTTGACTGTTATCCAACGTAATTCATAAAATTTATAGCAACGTAGCGTATTGGGTCCGTATTTACCTTCAAATATAGCGAGTTAGACAAAGTTTTGTTTAATCTAAAACCTGTCACAAACGTGGTTGGCGTTACGCCCGACGACGATGCTGGTATCCCGCTAGCTTCTCGGAGTTGGGGGTCCGCGACCGATTGTCACCAGCACGTCCACGCGCTAAGGGAAACGCTGGAAATACGTACAAAGGTTTGAAGTTTAGGGGGGGTGGGCGCCGCTGCTCCTTGCTGGCCGTATTCTGAATCGAACTGTCCTTCGGAACAGAGAAAAACGGCTGCATGACCTATAACTGCGTTGTGTCGGATTTGCCTCTTAGCTGGGCCCCAAATATTAATATAAATTAAGACCGTGGCTAGAGGGGGGTGCCTTGACTAACATATATCCCATGAAATACAAAATAGCCACAGTTAACTTATTCTAAGTCTAAAAGTCTACGGAAATGGCTTATTTAGCATACACAACAACAACATGTAACACACAGTGTTACAGGTAAACTTCTCCGGCTCTTGAATGCGGCCTATTTCAAGAGGCACGGAGAAGACTAATCAATCTACTATAATATAAAATTATTGTCTAAATCTACTAATCACAGCAAATACAGGTATGCGTCCAGAGTTCGGACAGGAATTATGTACTTACAGGCTCCCCTCAAAACCGGAAAGGTTTAAGTTGGGCTCTACAATAGTCGGCAGCCGGGAGTATAAATTAAACCGGATTCTCGCCGATACACATTGATATTTCGCATACACCCTTACAGGCAAACAATATGGAAGCGAAAAAAAAAGGAATAATAAGTACCTTGGTCTTAGTCGTCGCGTCACAGGGCTTCTCGCTTGCCCATAACACCAAGATCGTCAATCGTCTAATGAAGTTGCGAACGGGGTAGAAAAAGCCAGATAATTCCCCAGAAATCTACTATTCGATTTGTCAGGTCTCGTTTTCCGCCACACTTACACCTGCGGAAACCTTACACTCACCCGGACACTTTAGAAGAAAGAAAATCATTCACACACGATCGATTTTATCGCGTACGACCTACGCGAGTTTTACTGTCACATCGCGCTGGTCTCGCGACGAGTTAATACAAATTATACACCGTCGAAATCTACAAGAGTGAAAGTCGCTTATATCTGTCAATTTATTTTATTAATTAATTTGCAATCGCCACGGAGAGTAGAAAAGCTCGTCTCTCGTGTTTGATCCGACCAAAAAAACTTATTTTTTTTCGTCGTCCTAACAACCACATCATTATGGGGAACGTACGGCGGCAAATTTAAATTTTGACGCGAGACGCCAACAAAACCTGACAAACCAGGCGGTACAAATATATCTACTTCAAATAGTGTCTCCACTTTTCGCTGTTTCCTTACCTCCTTGTTAATATGTAACACTTCAAGTGGATATTCGTAGATCGGAAAAATATTTTAATTTGCATGGAATATTTTTGATCTAAACCCCATCACGTGGTCTTTTTCCAAACTGAGTCAAATCGATATTATATATGCATTTTATCACGAACTTTCACCTGGTGTTGAAGCCTTTGTTTCACTCTACTCCAAGCTTTATCTTTTAATACTCGAACAGCACGATGTGGACCACTTCAATTGTTACTCTGTCTGTAGGTGATATCGTAATTCTTAAGGATTGGCACCTATATCATGACATTTGAGACGCTCTTGAAATTGAGTTCCTGGACCACAGTATTAGTAACTAGGGGTGTGTAACTCAATAGGTAAGTCGTTGAAAAGTATTTTAACGATACCACACGTCATTGTAGTCGTGGTGTTCGCGAATGCAATAGCTTACTTTTATGACAGAGTATCTATGCAACACATATTTAAACTGATTGCATTATAATCTTAATCAGTTGCATTGCCGATAAAATAAAATAAATAGTAACCAAAATTCAAGAATATTATTATTAGTTTATTCATACACTTATTGTTTTTTATACGCATATACAGTTATACATGCATTACATGCATGCTTTTTAATTTTGTATAAATCTATTTATCTGATCAACGCTTTATGTTTTGGTATAAAGTCTATGTTCGGTTGCAAGTGTATGTGATAGTACCTGGATTGAATGATTAGCTTCTAAAATCTTTGTTCAGATTTAGGTGTAGGTAGTAAATTTTTTGGACGTGACTGGTATCTTTAATTTTGAATCTATGTTCTAGGAATAATGCACCAACAGTGATTGATTACTTTGACATTAATGTTATCTAACCTTACCAACTGAACCAACGTAGCGCTGAGGATGACTACATACAAATTCTTGGAAAACATCCATAATCAGCTGGTATTGTAAAACTTCAAAATACGTAAATCTATCAGTTTTGATTTTCGTGAAATAAAAATCACCAAGTTAGAGTAATATATTACATTGTTAATATTATTTTTATTTATTCATTTGTAACATGGAAAATGCAGTTGAGTTTTAAAACATGTAGTATCCATTTAATTTCAAATGCTTTTAATTTTTAATATCTAAGGTTCTTATGGTAGCTATCGCTTATTTGAAATTAATTATATGCTATCTTAAGTTCAAAACGTCTAAAGGATTTCACTTCAAATATATAGGTAGGTTTGAATTTTTTTAGTACCTTTCATGCAGGTATACAATATATTTAACATAATATAATGCATTATTTTACAGTCACGTTTTAGTTTCAAAATATTCTAAATTAACTTATTCTCTAAAATTACGGGTATATACGTACATATTATGTTAGTATAACTATTTAATCGCTATAAATTAATCTGAACCAATCACTTCAATTAAAAAGAAATGATTAGGTGCCGGGTCTGGATTTTATGTGTTCATGTGTTCATTACACATTAATTAATTAATTTAATTAACGTGTAATCAACATAAGAAAATATTATAGTTTAGTTAAATAGTAAAGGTTAGGATATTTTCTTGAATATTTGCATTAGTGCGTGGCGCTTGTTAGAAAGGTGATTCTAAAGCAATCCATACGGGTGCCAATAAAAGTTAACAGCCCCAATAAAAACTTGCAAAATTGCTAGAAGCCATGGGAAGTTTAACGTATTCTGTAATAGACAGAAACAGACAAACTTTTAAAACACGTAGACAGGATTGGTTAAAATGACTTTGCGCACATATTTCGTAGTCATGGAAAGGAAAAGTTATAAAAGATCCTGCACCATCGGAAATCGAAGTCTTTGAGTTCCAACTTTAATTCTACGTAGTTAGATTAAACAAGTGTTGTAGGTCCAGTGCGAAGATAAAGAAATCGATTAGTTGGTAAATAGTTCTTGATGTTTTAATTACTGATACAAGTCCAGCGAAAACGTCATTTCCAAAATCAGCACAAGGCAGTAAAAATGCACGACTCGAGATCAAAGAAAATTTGGGTAGCGCGATTCACCAAATTCGGCAAAGAAAAGCACGGAATAATCCGAATTTGCGAACTTGATAAACGTCATATTTACTAATAAAATTGGACGTCAAGTAAGTGAAAATTTACAAGCATTATTAAAACAGTGAAGAAATAACATTTTATTTGTCTTCATTTAAATAATTTTAACAAGACCTTTTAAATCTTAAATTTTATATTTTTCTCTAACAAAGGTTAACGGCCTGATAGTAGAAAAATAGTTAATTATTTGTTTTAAAATTTCATTTTTAATGAAAACTTGTTTATATGTATATCTTTTACTTATATTTGAAATAGTAAATGTTTGTTCAAACTTTAATCTGGTTTTGAATCATGCAAAAATAAATACACGTACGCAAGGTACAGTTATAGGATAATCCTATGTAACTTTTAGAAAGGTACTCGACCCTTTTAACAAATTTCAGGTGGAAACCACCTTTAAAATTCGGAATTTTAGAAACAGTTTAAAATATTATGTTTGCTGCATTGTTTAAAGTTAATGCACGTTATCCAGTTAATTATTAATAACAAACTAATTAAGCAAGGCAGTAAACAGCGGATGACCCATTATTTCATTGTTTTGGAATCGTTCGAGCAGCAGTGTGAGTTCGAGCATTATCTTGATGCAATATGATCCCCTTCCCATTGGACACTTTTCGCGAACATTTTGGAAAACTTGAAGCAAATGAACTGTACTCTACCATTCAGCATTAACAGTACAGCAATCCTTCACTTCTATAGTGGAAATATGTCCAGTAATTCCCAAAAATGTGTTTCGGCTTTTTTCACCAACAACTTTTGTTGGAGCGGATTTATTCTCAAACATCCAAACTGACGATTGTTGCTTTTTTCGGGATCATAATAGTATACGCAAGTTTCGTCGACTGTAATGATGTCACCAGATAAGACGATCAATTGTCAAAGCGATCTAGTGTAGATCTGAACCATTTCGCAGGGTCGTCTTTTTAAACTGGAGTCAAATTGTGAGGAATCCAATGGGCGCAAAGCTTGTGTGCCTTAAAATGCTTATGTAAAATGGTGTTAATTGCTTTCACATACATCTTGCGAGCTGTTTGAATAATCCTCCTCAATCATGTTCTGAACAAGACCAATATTCTTTTCGGTAACGGCCGTTTTCGGCTTAGGTGCCCGAAAACTGTCTTTTAAGGTACATCAATTACGTTGAACGTCATTGTATTACCGATTTGTGGTAGTTAAGGAACACGACTTGTCCCAAAATACACTATTTCTTTCATAAAAACATTGTTTACGGCTTAATCACACTTTAAGTTGTAAAAACTCACAGCTCAATAATACTCATTGTTCAATTCCATGATTTCTTGTCCACAAGATTACTTTAAAAATCTTCAAGTATATTTGTCAATCGTCACTGTCATTAAACGTCTAAACAACTAGGTTAGAATGTCAAAGAGATTTTATTGCGAATATCATCGCCTACTAGATAGGCTCAGCGGAGAGACAACATCCCTTGTATTTCCATAAATTGTGTAGAACAATTTCCACGCTTTTTTCTTTATTATAATAGAAATGACACTAATCAATTAAAATAAAATTTGCTAGCTCTTGCTGTTTGTTTAAGTATATTGTGTAAAGGCTGATTGACATTATCATCCCATTTTCAACCTTTTTTTTTAGTAGGTATCTAAATTGATCCTATTTTCATTCTAGTTTTAAGTCAAGTATGATACTTTTATCCTGAAGTTTAACACAATTAATTTATCGATCTCATTTAACAGTGATACCAACTACACCAATCTGTGTAATTAAATGTTTTGTTAAGTGTGCTGACCATTTTCTTTTAACACACATGTTACGTGACATTTGTTAGTAATAAACAAACAATTAAACAAAATAATATAAATAAACACATACAAATATTATAATATGTTGTTTCTAGATTAGAACAGTTGCTAACATTAAAATGTCCTTTAGTGCGCAAGTCTAGGATAGAAATTAGGACGGAAATAGGTTCTATTTTCTAGAACTTTTTAGGACGAAAAAAGGGTGACATTTCATATTATAAAAACCCATCCTAGACATCTAGGTTCTAATTTCTAGCAGAAAAAAGGATAAAAATAGGATAATGTCAATCAGCCTCAAATTAAGCACGTTAATGATTGCGATAATTTTTGTTTAAATAAAATTCATTAAATTAATCCTATTTAAGAAAGAATAAAGCTAAATTGGAAATCTATTTGAATACACCCCGTATTTTTACTTTTAAAATATTACAAAGTAATCTTAGTTAAACTGTAGTAATATTGCGTTAGAAATTTTAGAAATTGTGGGAACGCAAATTCAAGCAAGCATCAAGATCAGACAAGGTTAAGAACTGGAGTTACAAAATGTAAAAGTATGCACACAAGAAATTAACGGGTAAGATACCATTTAAAGCTTAAGAAATAGTTAACTGGGTTACCGTTTAATATGTATTAAGATATTCTCTTGTCATCTCATTGTCGGGGTTATAACTTAATTAGAGGGGAAAGACGGACGGTCCCGTGAGAAAAGTATCCGGAACGCGGGATAGTAGCAAGCTAGTTACGCTGGTGTTAAGTAGAAAAAAGAATTAACTGTTTGTTTGCGGGTGGCTTCTTATTTTATTTTAGGAAAATAGTATAGGACTTTATTAAAGATATTAAGTACCTGCCTGGTTTCCGACCTCTATGCAGTAAATCAACTTAGTTGGGATAAGTCTTTTAATGGAAAAACGGCCAGCTTCGTATATGCATCATTTCACCCATGGGAGTTATCCGTCCTAAAAAGTAAGAATTTGAAGCGCTTCTAGAATTCAGAGCGTTCTTCCACCTGTAAGTGACAATTTCGATTATTTCACCATTAAAAATTAGGGTGCTCGGCGATCCCGCTTTTGTCACAAATCCCTGCTGCAAATTCAAGTTTTAAATAATAAAAAATAATAACAAGGGACGTTGCGAATTCACTTTTTAATACGTCAACGGAATTAAAGAAGGGTTTTTATAATTCTGTTGGGGTTGAAACAGATCAGTTTTCCGTCGCATCAGTTAGTGAACGTTTTAAATGAACTAGTTTGTCTAAACTTAGCCTATTAATTCTCGTTGAATGTTAGCTTAATTAGTAACTTGTAAACCATAATTTGATTTTATGAAAACTAGTATACAGGGTACCCTCTTTTATATTTGATTTCTATTGTTTATACATTTGATGTTTATGCTAGCAATTGTCGTTAAAGCCATTAAGGTTTGTTTTTTAAGGGATCTTTAAATCCACCTTTAATTTAATTTTTGTAAGCAAACACATAACTCGATTGATTTGGCTGGTGTAAAAGTTATTGTCCTAATTTTACTTAGAGAATAGTTATTTAAATCCAAATTCGACACCGTCTTTTGTGTGCAAGTGTAATTTACGAATTTAGAAACAATATAGTGCGTTTTGCGCTCAACTAATCCTTTTATTTATTTTAAATACCATTTATTACTTAATAGCATTAACGAATCAGTGTTGTCTGACCAATTTAATTTTGATTTAGAATCTGTTATTTTGTAAAGTGTATGAGAAAGCATTTTTTTCAAGTAAAATTAAAAATGTTAATTAGTCTAAATTGCCTTCAGCATTTTTAAGAATAATTCATGTTACGTGCAGCATATGTTGAATCTTGTGCCATGTTGATTCAACTGAAAAGTATCATAAATAATTTATTTCACTCTTGATATACATGGTGTATCAATATTCACGATTCATCTTTTGTTTAACAATTGTTAGCTAAAGAGTTAGTTCAGTTATTCGCAGGAAAGGGGGCTTCACTCCTGATCTTGTAATTACGTTTAGTGCTTCGCCTCATACAGAGCGCTTTTAAATAAGTGAGCACTTTTAGCATTAGTAAATTCCTTTTTCAGATATAAACCAGTATCTGCAGTACCACTAGAGTGTCTGTCTCCACTTTGAAGGTAGGTTACTAACATCGTGATATATAGGGTGTTTTGCAAACATCGCCTGATTGCAGTTTGTCTTGAGAACAGTGGTGCCCCCTTTTATCGATTTAGACTTATTTCTACAGTGTTTAGCCTCGTAAGTATCGATGAACCACACCTCGCTCCACTGTAGCTTTACCGGCCGTGGTTAAAACACTCATTATTTGTGCCACATGCATTATTGTCCATTTAGCCTGTGACAAATTAAGCAGAAGTTGAAGTCTTCTATATGTGTGAAACTATTTAACTCAAAACGCAGACCTATGAAAAAATTATATATATTCTAATTAAGATTGACAGAAGAAGAAAAATAAAACCAAATAAAACGTTAATTAAAGCTTAAATTCTTTTGTCTCTTATGGCTCGTCTTGTATAAGAATATAATGAATTGGTGGTTAGAAGAAAAACAACTGGCACTAAAAATTAAAAAGAACCTGAAACTCTTATTTTAACGTTTAACCTTGAATTGTATACAGTATAATTGTCGATTTAGTTTAAAATGAATGCGTACTTCATATTGTAACAGAAATTAGAAACAGTAAATGGAAAATTCTAGAATCATCTAGAATGTTTTCTTTATAATAAAATAGATGATGTAATCCGCAAATGAC